>JBBPBX010036686.1:10397-22774 GCA_038048925.1 Garcialebias charrua | reverse complement strand
ATAAAAAAAAGAACTTGCATTATTTAAAGACATCTATAATCAGAAAAAGTTCATGGTGACAAAAACAAACGTCAGCTCCACTCATGGTGTCCTGCAGCCACCTAGTGGCCATAAGTTAAATCACATTTAAGTCAAACAGCCTGATGTCACAGCTGGAAACATCTGCCTCACATCACAGGTCAAACAAACGTTCTCCTCTACAGAGAAAACGAAGCGCCGGGTCTCGTTGTGCTGCAGACGTGTCTTCCTGATCCCAGGTCCAACAGGAAGAGTTCCTCAGTCGCTGTCAAACCTCACAGAGTTGATGGTGGTGGAAATGGCTCCGCCTCTGTAGCTTCCCCTTTTCTTCTTCGTCTTTTCATGGCGGAATGATTTGCCTTTGGTGGTTCGGAGTATCTGGTTGGCTTTCTGTCCCCAGTCTCCGTTCGCTCCAGACTGGAATCACAACAACAATAAGAGAAGAAACCCGTAAACAAACTTCGGGGTCACGTCCAGAACCTGAAAGTGAAGTGGACTCACCTTAGCTTCAAAAGAGTTGTCTGCGAAACGGGGGTCCACCTCTACGTGCTCTTCCACTATTCTCCGGAAGGGAACGTTGGACGACTGGAATGAGAAGTCAAATCCATCAAACGTCTCATCTCAAAATCAACTCAGTTTATTTATAAAGCGCCAAGTCACAACAGACGTCTCAGGCCACTGGACAGAAACGGTCTCATACAGTAAACCCTCACGGACTTGCTCTTTCGCAGCTTTTCAACGATTGTCAACTTTAATATTACTCCCATGATTGGGACGGTACGGAATAAATAGTTAAAATAAATAAACACTCAAGACACGTGTAGTCATTTTGTTGTTTTCTTTAAATAAGTCTACACTATAAGGCCAGTCAAAGAACTACACTACCCAGAAGCCAACAGTGCTTTCGGTTGCTGCTTTCTGCCAAACTAGAGGGAACGTTTTGATCCGATCCTGACTAAAAAGTTTGGTCCTTATTCGTAGTGACTCCGGCGGTCAGTGGTGAGGGCAGAGAGCCGATCAGAACTGGACCAGGACTACTTCCTGCATCATCAATCAATCTGAGAGCTGCTTGTCAGCCCATGAAGCCTGGAGGTCCGGCGTCTTCTCTGGATTATTTGGACTCTTCTCGGGACCATTGTGTGGTTTTTGTGCTGGCTCTCTGAAGGTCCAGCTCTCTCCAAAAGCGTCTGATGCTCAATGAATGCAGAAGTGATCAGAACTGGACCAAGGCGAGTGAGTACTCGTAGAAAACATTTTGCAGCAGCTACTGTACATATGTTGTTGAAAAAGAGTTTAGAACATTGCAAGAGTGTGGGAAGGGTTTATAAAGCCTTGAGGCCGCAGTATAGCTCTGCGTTCAGCCCAACGCCGCTCAACGCCGTTCAAACGCAGCGGCACAAGCCTTTGAACGCGGGCGCGAACGCGCCAAGCTCAAATTTTACGACAGCGAACGCAAGAGCGTTGTCTCGCAATAAACTGCCCAGCGCCGGACTGTTTTGTATGAGACACACATGTATTAAATTCCTCTTCTTCATCGCTGATATGGACTTTTGTTTTTTTGCCAAAAGTCAAGTGATCGCATCCTCCTCCGCTGACTCCATGACTGAAATGATGAGGAAATGAATGAATTCGTCACGAGCGAATTAAACTCATGTCCAACGTGGCTGCGCGAGGTTCTGCTGCACGAGGTTCTGCAGATTTCATGGTGTTCTGGTGTGCTGAACCAGCGCTCCCCGGTTTTATTTTATTTTTTAGAACTTTTTATTAAAGGTGCAGTCTGCAGTTTCTGTAGTGCAGTTGGTAAGTTGTCTAAAAATATATTTTTAACATATTTCTTCACTCTGTCACTATCTCCTGACAGACTGATGTTAGACAAAGTAATCTCTGAAAAAACTATAGTCCCCTTGCTTCTCCAGGTGGTAAATAAGCATTTCTAAAAAACCACAGTGACCCGCCGTTAACCAGCCAATAAAAACAGAGCTTCTCACTTCTCACGCTCCTTTTTTAGAAGGTTTTATTAACATAATCACAGAACTTCGCAGCGGTCGAGACAGGACATGTAGTGGAGGCGGAGCATTAAGAAACTGCAGCGAGTGCAAGAGGGAGCAGAGCCATATATGGCTCTGAGTGGGGAGGGACCAGAATGCTTTGCCTGTTGAAAATTTTCTTAAGTGCTGCGTTCTACAGAAACCGCAGCTTTAGCATATAAACACAGAACACCGCAGCGGCTGCAGCCAGAGCCAGCTTCCGGCTTGTGCCTTTCCCCCCCCCCCCACCTGTCAATCAATTCAGTAGGCGTGTCAGCAAATGACCAATCAGCGACCACAATTTGTCCCGTAGGTAAATAATCTGCCCTGCATCTGCTCAAATGACGTCAAGTATTTGGAGCGAAAACGCGAGCATTAACGCAGGAGCGAAAACGCGAGCATTAACGCAAGAACGAACGCAGAGCTATACCATACCTGTCAAGTTTTGGATTTAAAAATAAGGGAAATTTTCTGCCGGGTACGCCGAGCCATCCCACTAGCCCAGGGATCTGCAACCTTTATGATCAAAAGAGCCATTTCTGCCCCTTTGTTCACTAAATTAAACGTTTCCGGAGCCACAACACCTGCTACAACTGGGATTCTCAACTGGTGGCCCACAGACCACTTTAAGTTTGTTAGAGGACAATTTTCTGACCTGTAGTTTTCTGGCCATTGTAAAGCTGAAAATATCTAACGATTTGTTGATATTTTTACATTTTAAGACTAAAAAAGACCAGATTATCATAAAGAAGGAAAAATAATGTGATCTTTCCCAATTAAAAAATAAAATAATGAACTATGCAGGTCTAGGTAAATTATTTTAATTGTGGAAAAATTAAATATCCTACTTCGAATAAATAAAGTTAACTTATGTTTTACTCCTTCTATTAGTTCTAGTATTCACACATTTGCAAAGGAAATGACAGGAAAAACTGCTAAAACTAGCCCTTTTTGTTGTTATAAGAACAAATAAAATTCAGTTTAAAGTTAGTTTTGATCAAAGCTTGGAAGAGCCACTGCTGAGGGACCAAAGAGCCGCATGTGGCTCCAGAGCCGCAGGTTGCAGACCCCTGCACTAGCCCAACCAAAGTCCAGGACCCCTTACATTTTAAGACAGGTTTACAAGAAATCTAAAATAACTACCTATCAGCCTCTTTCAAACCAGTTATGTGATCACAATCTGATAGGCCTACCTTTGTGCTTGACGGATTTTTCATGCTGACGGACATCGTTCCTTCCCCCATGAGAGACACTAAAGTCGCAGTTACAAATCTTAAAAAACGCGTAATAAACTTTAGGAAAGTAAATTCGCTGTCCCATTTTTCAACATATTTACACGAAGTCTTAACTTTTTTGGCAGGGACGCGTCCTCTCTCGTTACTTCTCGTTACATCCATCTCTGTGTTTTTCCGGGTTTGTTCTCGACCGCGCCAGCCCTAACATCGCGAGAACTGCCACCGAGGCTACTGCAGGTGGCAGTTCTCGCGAGGCTAGTGACAGAGGCACCGGAATGTTTTTTTTTTTTTTTTAATAATATTATAATACGGGAGATTTCCGGGAAAATAATAATTCGGGATGACGACGGGAAAGAGGGGTAAAATACGGTAGTTTCCCGGCCAAAACGGGAGACTTGACAGATATGAGCTATACTGTGAACTACCTGCGCACGCAGAGCTATACTGCGGCCTTTAAAATATAAATACTAAAATAAATATAGCAGTCCCAATTCAGTTTTTCACCTATCGCGGGGGTGGAACGTAACTCCCACCATAATCGAAGGACTACAGTACATGCACTGTACAGTCGGTTAATAACTAGGCCTGTCACGATAACAAATTTTGCTGGGTGATTGTCTCAGAAATTATTGCGATAAACGATAATATTGTTTGAAATTTGATAATAATTGTCAAATTTAAGAGGAAATGTTAATTTGTTTTGAGTGTAGTACCTTTTTTGACCACCGGATGGCAGTATAAGACTGAATTGAAGGATGGATAGTGAGAGAGCGAGCAGCGTCTCTTTAAGAAAAATGGGAGGGAGACACTTGCACTTTGAGATTTTCATTAATGAAAAGTGCGTTATAAATTGAATTCATTATTATTATTATTATTATTACTTGACGTGACACGGTCCGTCTCTTGTTCCTTTTCTGCGGTTCTCAAAATGGCAGCCACTCCGTGTAAACAAGTTCTCAGCTTCTTTTTGCAGAGAAAAACAACTTTTTACACGAAGGCACAGGTTTCAACCGGGAATTTTGGAGCTTCGACAAGCTGGAGGTTTTTATCCCAAGGTCGGCCTTTAGCTTAGCTCGTAGCTTAGCTGCTTTTAATGATCCAAAGATGCGATTTTGGATGAATAAAACCGATTTTTAAAGAGAAAAGAGAAAGGGAGTGGTCAGTGAAGAACAGTGGAGTTGAGCCGTTTGTCATCCAGTGTCTTCAGTAGAAAGAGAGAGACATGAAGAAACGATAAAGCCGATAAATGAAAATGAGGTTGATAATTTTCATTTATCATGTGATTAATTGATTTATTTATTATCATGACAGGTCTATTAATAACATTACTTATGTAAGGACAAAAATCTCTTCCAGCCATCAGCTGGAGGAGTTTGGGCTGATGTTCTCTCTGGTCCTACCTTCTTGTTGGCTCTAGGGAAGGTCTGGGGGGTTGTGATCACTTTCTTGTTATTTGGGGTCTTTTCTTCCTCCTCCTCCTCCTCCTCTCCGTCCTGTTTCTTCTTTCCATTGGCGTCTGCGTGAATTAGAGGAAACACCTTCACTTGTGTTCATATTAAAGACTATTTGTGCACAACAAGAACAGTTTTATTAAACAACGTCTCTAATAAAATCACGTTGAGCTGCTTCAAACTCACATTTTGTCGTGGGGGTCGAGGGGGCAGTGGCTGCTCTTCGTGGTTTTCCTTCGTCCTCTGAGGAGCTCTCCGAGGAGCTGCTGCTGCTCTCCTTGGCTTTAGCTGCTGGGGTCTTCTTGGCCGCAACAGGTGCAGCTGCTTTTTTGTTGCTCTTAGTCGACTCCTCCTCTTCGGAGCTGCTTTCACTGGATGAAGACGACTTGGCGGCCTTCGCTGGCGTCTTAGGAGTTGTTGCCGCCGTCTTAGGAGTTGTTGCTGCAGGCTTAGCGGGGGCAGCCTCTGCCTCCGACTCGGAGCTTCCTGAAGACTCGGAGCTGCTCTCTTTGGCCTTTTTTCCTGACGCTGGCGTTGCCTTCTTGGTACTAGCAGCTGCAGGTTTCTTGGCTGCTTCATCCTCAGAGCTGTCGGAGTCGGAGCTGCTTTCGGCTGCAGGTTTCCCTGCAGGTGTGGCAGGCTTCGAGGTCGGTGTGGCTGCTTTAGCGACGGCAGGTTTAGCTTTGACTGGTTCTTCATCTTCAGAGGAGGAGTCAGAATCAGAGCTGCTCTCTGCTGCAGGAGCGACAGGCTTGGAAGGTGGTGTCGCCGCTGTGGACTTTGTCTTGGCAGGCGGAGCAGCCTTTGAGGCTGCAGGTTTCGTTTTAGCCGGTTCTTCATCCTCTGATGAGGAGTCGGACTCTGAGCTGCTCTCTGCTGCAGGTTTTGCAGCTGGAACAGCAGCCTTTGCAGCTGGTTTAGCTGTTTTGGCAGCTGCAGCAGCCTTCCCTTTTGTCGCTGCAGGCTTTGATGCTGGAGCGGACACTTTAGCTGCAGGTGTCTTGGCCTTAGCGGTCTCCTCTTCATCTTCAGAGGAGGAGTCAGACTCTGAGCTGCTCTCTGCTGCAGCTGCTTTAGCTGCAGGAGTGACAGGCTTGGAAGGTGGTGTCGCTGCTGTGGCCTTCGTCTTGGCAGGCGGAGCAGCCTTTGAGGCTGCAGGTTTCGTTTTAGCCGGTTCTTCATCCTCTGATGAGGAGTCGGACTCGGAGCTGCTCTCTGCTGCAGGTGTTTCAACAGCAGGCTTTTTTGCAGCTGTAGCAGTTTTAGCAGCTGGTTTGGGTTTCGCTGGTTCCTCCTCTTCCTCAGAGGAGTCCTCCGAGCTCGTCTCTGCTGCCTTGGCTGGAGGTTTAGAGGCAGTAGCTGGTGCTTTTGGGGTCGCAGGTTTAGCCACGGGTTTTACAGGCGCCTCATCTTCAGAGCTGCTTTCTGAAATGTGGATAAGAAACAAATAATGTTTGGAAAAATATGCACCAATTTCCAACAATAGGATCAAAGCATTGATAAAATAAGATCTGCCTTTATCCCACATACTGTAGCAGGGAGGGTCACACGCATCAATCACAGTACCCACACTGTACTTTCCACCGTATAAGTCGCATCTATTATGTGTCACCGCTGACCACCCGGAAACGTGGGCCGGTGTTGTGCCAAAAATTTATTGGCTGCCAAATGGCGGCCGTGGGGGAGTGCATGGGAGGACTTTAACAAGATTAACACTTAAAAACAATTACAGGTAGTCCCCGATTTACGAGCGAGATCCGTTACAACGAGGCGCTCGTAAACCGGAAATCTCGTAATTTGGAACGGCCGCCATTTCTCTCGTAAATCCGGAATTTCGCTCGTAAATTGGAACGGTTTTCGCTAGCGCGACTACAAACACTCTATTTTCATCCAAAAACTGCTTATGAGTGCATAAAAATGATCGGAAACGTGTGTCCATATGCTTATCTAACTAACTGTGGTGAAAAAACACATGAAAACTCAGTATTTTTTTCGTTTTTTCCAAAAATTCGCAGCTCGTAAGTCTGGGACCTCGCAGATCAGAGCGCTCATAAATCGGGGA
Source organism: Garcialebias charrua (assembly GCA_038048925.1). NCBI lineage: Eukaryota > Metazoa > Chordata > Actinopteri > Cyprinodontiformes > Rivulidae > Garcialebias > Garcialebias charrua. The sequence goes on along the minus strand of JBBPBX010036686.1, from coordinate 15,981 downwards.
CTACCTGTATTTGTTTGCTCAAAATTATAGTAAAGGTGTGTCTCAGTCTAACTTTTCCTTAATAAATGCACTTTAATGGTCAAATCAGCTGCATTTCAAAAGCCGATTCATGGAAGCGTGCAGAGGGACGACTCACTGTGCATTTCTTCAAAATTAAACAGGATAGCCACTTAAAAACAATTGTTTGTTTGCTCAACATTATAGTAAAGGTGTGTCTAGAGCTGGGCCATATCATATCGTTCCCGGTTTTACCGGTATAAAAATAATAATAATAATGTCATATTTTTGTCATCTATGCATGTTTCCACACAAGACGAAATTTGACTCTGCATTTAACCCAATCACCACCAGCTTGCCCGGGCAAAAAAGTTATATCACGATATGCTAATTTCATGACGTAATACGCAAGGGCGCCCCGCCCCCTTAACAACAGAGCGCTTCAAACGAACAAACTGAACTGCGCACCTCCCCTCCACCAGTCTGCGTGCAATACTAGCTAGCTAAAATGCTAAAAACAAACAACTCGCGTTTCAGCTTCTGTCCCCCTGCTCTAACTGCAGGAACAGAGGATCAAATGTCTCCCCCCCCCCCCGCTCTGAGCAGCGGGTGCGGGCTGGTCTCCCTCTCTAAAAACTGTCGGTACAAACACGCGCGGCTCTCCACGGACCAAGAGGCAGGTGATAAAGACAGATCAGTCAGAAAAATGAATCATTCCTGCATGAATACCGTAGATGAAGCTGAAACACCAACAAGCTTCAGGGTCAGCTGATCACCTTGTTACAAGTTCTGGAAGTTATACTTCATTTAAAGGCACATAAATTTTGTCTGAACAGATCTTAAGCTTCATTTTATTTAGTTGTTTTTAGGAAACTACACTTGCACTTTAGTTTTTGTGGTGGTTTTTGTTGATCTATATTTTGTGCAGACTTTTTCAATCTAAATAACAGATCATTTTTATTTTTATACTTGGAGACTGAATACTTTACTAAATAAAGTAATTTCAGTAAAATTAACCCTTGTTGTTTTTTTAAATTTTATAATACTGCAAAGCAACATGTTAAATTAATTTTGTCAAATGAATAAATTTGATTTCTGTTTTTTTTTTGTGGGTTATATCACGAAATTGATCGTTATCGTGATAATGCTCTGAAATATCACGATATAATTTTTGAGCCATATCGCCCACCCCTAGGTGTGTCTCAGTTGAACTTTTCCTTAATAAATGCACTTCAATGGTCAAATCAGCTGCGTTTCTCCTGGGCGACATGGAGAAATTCAGCTGATTTGAGTTCTGAAGCGAGACGAAGGTGGCTTGGTATGGCAAGCCAAGTGTGGCATTAATAGCCACTTTTACCTATTAATGATACACTTGGCTTGTCGTATATGTCGAAAATGGTAGCTCAATATTTTCCCATGTCAAAATGAAAGAAATAGTCAGATCCCAGCCAAAAATTGGATTAAAATATGGAGAAATAAAAACAAATACGTTGCTTCGCTGTATAAGTTGCAGGCCTGCTAATTTATGCCCCCCCAAAAAAAAAAAAAAAAAATTAAAAACTGACTTACAGAGCGAAAATTACGGTATTTACAAAATTTTCAGAAAAATAACCTCCAGATTTTTGGTGCCTCGTCTTACCCGAGCTGGAGGACTCATCTTTCTGGGCTGGGGTGGTCTTGGCCGGCGCAGGTTTAGCTGTTGGTTTCTTCGCCTCCTCTGAGGAGGAGTCTTTTTTAGCCTTTTTGGGTGCAGCAGCTTTTGCTGGAGCAGCTTTTGCAGGGGTCGCCTTTGCAGCAGGTTTCTTCGCCTCCTCCTCCTCCGAACTGGAATCCTCTGAGGAGGAGTCTTTTTTAGCCTTTTTGGGTGCAGCAGCTTTCACAGGAGTCACCTTTGCAGGTGGTTTCTTCGCCTCCTCCTCTGAACTGGAATCCTCTGAGGAAGAGTCTTCTTTAGCCTTTTTGGGTGCAGCAGATTTTGCTGGAGCAGCTTTCGCAGGAGTCGCCTTTGCAGCAGGTTTCTTCGCCTCCTCCTCCTCTGAACTGGAATCCTCTGATGAAGAGTCTTTTTTAGCCTTTTTGGTTGCAGCATCTTTAGCAGGAGCAGCTTTCGCAGGAGTCGCCTTTGCAGCAGGTTTCTTCGCCTCCTCCTCCTCTGAACTGGAATCCTCTGAGGAAGAGTCTTTTTTAGCCTTTTTGGGTGCAGCATCTTTAGCAGGAGTCACCTTTGCAGCAGGTTTCTTCGCCTCCTCCTCCTCTGAACTGGACGAATCTTCATCAGAGTCTTCTTTTGCAGCAGGAGCTGCTTTAGCTTGGACTGGTTTAGCTGGGGCTGCTTTAGCTGCTGCAACTTTAGCTGCAGGCTTTTTGGCCTCCTCATCAGAGCTTGAATCTGGAGTTAGACAAAGATGGAGCAAGACTTTTATAAAATGTTCCAACTTTGATTCAAAATGGGAGGAAGACGACTGGGATCGTGTCATTACCAGAACTCTCGGAGCTGGACTCGGGCTTCTTCGCTGCAGGTTTGGTCGCGGCAGGTTTTGTGTTGGTTTTCTTTGCAGGTGCAGGTTTTGCTGCAACAGTTTTGACATCGTTAGGCATAAAATTAAAAAAACAACCGTTTTTATTTTATACAGGTAGTCTCATTGAGTGACGAGGACTCATTTTCAAGAGAGACCTGTTTATCATCAGGTGAAAGTGAGAAACTTACCAGCTACTTTCTTCTCTTCCTTGCTGCCGCCTGACTCTTTGGCCTTCCCGGCAGCCGGAGCTTTCTGGATTGAAGCCGGAGGAGGGACTGCACTGTACGCTCCTAACAAGACAGTCACGGTTAAACACACAAAACTACTTGTGCACGCTGGTGATTTGTCAAGAACTAAGTAGATTTGTGCAGTTATAGCCATGGGCATAGATTATAAAATAAAACGTTCATCAAGCCTAGATGTAATAAATGCGTGAATTACTGTCTCCAGGTTATTTTTTACATAGTCTGTCTGTCCTCTCTAGAGCAGGTCATGTGCAACCTGAAACCATCTGGTTCCCCCTTTGATGTGGTCCCCCCTCGGCTACTAAAGGAGGTTTTTCACACTCTAGGTCCCTCCATTCTCTCTATTGAAAATAGCAGTTTATCCACTGGTGTGGTGCCAAAAACATTAAAACATGCTGTTCAACCTCTCCTGAAAAAAAAAAAAACCTTGACCCTTCAGTATTATCCAACTTCAGGCCTGTCTCCAGACTCCCATTTGTTTCTAAACTTCTAGCGAAAATAGTCGAGTCCCAGTTAAAGTGCTTCCTGGAGCATCACGCTATCCCGAGCTATTCCAATCTGGCTTCAAATCTCTCCACAGCACTGAGACTGCCCTACTGAAGGTTTTTAACGACATCTTCCTAACCACAGACACAGGTGACTCTGTGCTGCTTGTCCTGTTGGACCTCACATCCGCTTTCGACACCATCGACCATGAGATCCTCATTGCTAGGTTGGAGCAGTGGGTGGGCATCTCAGGATCAGCCCTAAACTGGTTCAGATCCTACCTCTCTGACAGATCCTTTTGTGTTTCCATCAATGATTTTACTTCTGCAGTGGCGGCTCTTAAATGGGGGGTTCCGCAGGGGTCCATCCTGGGTCCTCTCTTGTTCTCCTTATACCTGCTGCCACTCGGTGCTATTTTCCGGAAACACAATATACCTTTCCACTTCTACGCTGATGACTGTCAAATCTACTTCCCCCTAAGACAAAATGGTACAGGCTCTATTCAACCTCTGCTCGACTGCCTGGCTGACATCAGGGACTGGATGGCTTTAAATTTCTTAAGCTTCAATGATAAGAAGTCTGAAGCCATATTGTTCCTTCCCAATGACACAACCTCGAACCACTGCATTGACCTGTCTGCTCTACCCCTGTCTGAAAAACAAAAAGTCACAAATCTGGGAGTGATAATGGATCCTTCCATGAAACTCAACAGTCATGTAAACATGATCGTCAAATCCTGTTTTTTTCCAGCTGAGGCGACTGTCTAAGCTGAAGTCCATATTATCAAAAAATAACCTGGAGACAATAATTCAGGCATTTATTACATCTAGGCTGGATTACTGCAATTCACTCCTGCTTGGTATCAGTCAGACCACCATTGCACGATTACAACTGGTCCAGAACGCAGCTGCCCGATTTTTAACCAGCACACGCAAAAGAGAGCACATTACACCAGTCTTGGCCTCCCTGCACTGGCTACCGGTTCATCTTCGAATCCAATTCAAAATTCTCATGTATGTCTACAAATCGCTGAACAGTCTCGCCCCCGCCTATCTCTCTGATTTGATACACCCATATGTCCCTCCACGTGCTTTGAGGTCAGAGGACCAGGTACTTTTAAGAGTTCCAGGAACTCGTCTTAAACGCAGAGGTGACAGGGCTTTCTCTGTAGCAGGACCAAGACTCTGGAACGAGTTACCTCTGCTCGTCAGATAGGCCCCTCCCTCTCGGTTTTCAAATCCCGTTTAAAGACCCATTTCTATTCTGTTGCTTTCAACACCAGCTGATCTGTGTTTGGTCGTTTTATTTATGGTCTGCGATGTTCTTATGTCAATTTTGTGTACTTCATAGTGTGTGTTGCCTGTTGTTTGTTTGTTTGTAAAGCACTTTGGTTTGGCCTTGTTGCTGTTTAAAGTGCTTTGTAAATAAAATGTTATGGTATGGTATATAAATCACACACACATATACCATATTTTCCGCTGTACATATCGCATCAGTCCAAATATGTCTAAGTGGAAAAAAACAAATATGTTGCTTCGCCGTATAAGTTGCATCTATTACGCGTCACCGCTGACCACCTGGAAATGTAGGCCGGTGTTGTGCCAGAAATCGATTGGCTGACAAATAGCAGCTGCGGGAGTGTGCACAGGAGGACTTTAACAAGAATTTAACAAGACTAACACTTAAAAACAATTATTTGTTTGCTCGACATTATAATAAAGATGTGTTTCAGATGAACTTTTGCTTAATAAATGCACTTTAATGGTAAAATCAGCTGCGTTTCAAAAGTTTTTGATGCCTCGGTGCTCCGGGAGCGCGCAGAGGGAGGAAATTAGGAAGGAGCAACGCTGTGCAGTTCTTCAAAATTCAACAAGATAATCAACTAAAACAATTATTTGTTTGCTCAATATTATAGTAAAGGTGTATATCAGTTGAATTTTTACTTAAGAAATGCACTTCGATGGTCAAATTAGCTGCATTTCGCCGGGGTGGCGCGGTGAAATTAAGCTGATTTTGCTCCAAGTGAAGAGTGTGTTATTAATAGCCACTTTTACACACAACAGCATGCCATACTATTTGAGTGTCATCTAGCGGCTGAAAATGATAGTGTTCAATATTTTCAGCCGATGAATGAAAATGATCATATCTCAGCCAAAATTGTTTTTTTTAATAAATATTGGAAAAAATCCATAAATAAGTTGCTTCAGCGTATAAGTTACAAGACATGCAAATTATCAAAAAAAAAAAAAAAAGACTTTTCGGCCGAAAAAAATGGTATATGCATCAATTATAAAACAACTAATAAAACTGTAAAAACACACCTGCTTTGGGTTTTTT
>JBBPBX010036685.1:16926-31348 GCA_038048925.1 Garcialebias charrua | reverse complement strand
TTCTGCTTTATGCTCTTATTTGGGCATTTGCTTGCTCTCACCTTAATAATAGAAGTTCTGTTTAAAGACGTTGCCCTTCCCCAAAGCAGCTCACACAAAACTATAAATCCACACACCCTTAGATCCAAAAATAGAGCAGTCCCTAAGCCTGCAGGACAGACACAAGCTGCATCCTTTTAAAACCCATTCAGGATGAAAAAACACGAAGACAAAAATATGTTTATTTCACAACACTGCTCAGCTGCAGGATCACCTACAACAACACTCTCTGTATGAGAAGTTCCAGTCTGGATTCAGGGCAGCTCACAGTACAGAGACTGCATTGCTGAGGGTTACCAATGATGTCCTCTTGGCTGCTGACACTGGCTCTCCCTCCATCCTTGTCCTCCTTGACCTCACTGCAGCCTTCGACACTGTGGACCATAGTATCCTCCTCCACCGTCTTCATGTGGAGGTCGGTCTCTGCGACACAGTCCTGGACTGGTTCAAATCTTTCCTCTCCAATAGGCTGGAATGTGTTAGTCTTGGCAACGCCACGTCCCAGACAGTTGGTGTCTCCTGTGGTGTCCCTCAGGGGTCAGTTCTGGGGCCCCTGCTGTTTTCCCTTTACATGCTGCCTTTAGGTCAAATTATTAATCAGTTCAACATTTCTTTTCACTGTTATGCCGACGATACACAGCTTTACATCAGGACTGGAGCATCCTCATCTTCCACCTTGTCATCTCCATCTTCACTCACTGCCCTCTCTGCCTGCCTGGAGGCAATTAGGGCATGGATGAATCAGAACTTTCTTCAATTAAACTGCTCCAAGACTGAGGCCATACTGATTGGCACCCCTCACCAGGTACAAACATCTCCTATAACAACACTTTCCTTTTCTGGACAAGACATCCCCCTCTCCACCTCTGTTACTAATCTTGGAATAAAAATGGACTCCAATCTTACATTTGAAAATCACATTAAGCATTTGTTTAAAACTTGCTTCTTCCATCTTCGAAACATCTCCAGACTTCGCCCATCCCTAACTTTTTCCGATGCTGAGAAGCTCGTCCATGCTTTTGTCTCCTCCAGGCTCGACTACTGCAACTCCCTGTTTATTGGAATCCCTGGCAAAAACCTTCAGAAACTTCAATATATTCAAAACAGTGCAGCAAGGATCTTGTTGAGAGTTCGTAAATTTGAACATATTACGCCCATTCTCCATAACCTTCATTGGCTTCCTGTCGCCTACAGAATTCAGTACAAAACTGCTCTCATTACACATCAATGCTTACACGGAACTTCACCAGATTATCTGAAGGATATTCTTATTCCATACTCATCCACCCGCTCGCTGCGGTCACAGAACAGCAATCTCCTTCACATTCCGAGAACCAAATTAAGGACCATGGGAGACCGGGCTTTCAGTGTGGCTGCCCCCCGCCTGTGGAACTCTCTTCCTGACTGTCTAAGAGCCCCACAGTCTGTGGTTGACTTTAAGAGCGACTTGAAGACCTTTCTTTTCGACCAAGCATACTCTACCTCCTCATGATTCTACTTTTGATCTTAGCTGATATTGTTATTGATTTTAATTGTTTTATTATTTGTTTTATTGACATTTAATTCTGTTGCTCCTTGTAGCACTTTGAGATTTTCATTAATGAAAAGTGCGTTATAAATTGAATTCATTATTATTATTATTATTATTAGATGCCCGAGCCACCTCAACTGGCTCCTCTCGATGTGGAGAAGCAGCGGCTCTACTCCGAGTCCCTCCCGGATGACTGAGCTTCTCACCCTATCTCTAAGGGAGAGTCCAGACACCCTGCGGAGAAAACTCATTTCAGCCGCTTGTATCCGAGATCTCGTTCTTTCGGTCACAACCCAAAGCTCATGACCATAGATGAGGGTGGGAACGTAGATCGATCGGTAAATTGAGAGCTTTGCCTTTTGACTCAGCTCTCTCTTCACCACGACAGACCGGTACAGCACCCGCTTCACTGCGGACGCTGCACCTATCCGCCTATCGATCTCACGCTCCAGTTTTCCCTCATTCGTGAACAAGACCCCGAGATACTTAAACTCCTCCACTTGGGGCAGGACCTCCTCCCCGACCCGGAGAAGGCATGCTACCCTTTTCCGGCTCAAGACCATGGCCTCGGATTTGGAGGAACTGATCCTCATCCCGGCCGCATCACATTCAGCTGCAAACCGCTCCAGCAAAAGCTGTAGATCACGATCTGATGAAGCCAATAGGACCACATCATCTGCAAAAAACAGAGAAGTGATTCTAAGGCCACCAAAACAGATCCTCTCAACACCTTGGTTGCACCTAGAAATTCTGTCCATAAAAGTTATGAACAGAATCGGTGACAAAGGGCAACCTTGGCGGAGTCCAACTCTCACTGGAAACGAGCCTGACTTACTCGCCAATGCGGACCATGCTCTGACACCGGTCGTACAGGGACCTAACAGCCCATATCAAAGGGCCTGGTACCCCATACTCCCGGAGTACCCCCCACAGAACCCCCCGAGGGACGCGGTCGAATGCCTTCTCCAAGTCCACAAAGCACATGTAAACTGGTTGGGCAAACTCCCACGCACCCTCCAGGACCCTGCTGAGGGTGTAGAGCTGGTCCAGTGTTCCACGACCAGGACGAAAACCACATTGCTCCTCCTGAATCCGAGGTTCGACTATCCGACGGACCCTCCTCTCCAGAACCCCTGAATAGACCTTACCAGGGAGGCTTAAGAGTGTGATCCCTCTATAGTTGGAACACACCCTACGGTCCCCCTTTTTGAATAGGGGAACCACCACCCCAGTCTGCCAATCCAAGGGAACTGCCCCCGATGTCCACGCGATATTGCAGAGTCGCGTAAGCCAACACAACCCCACAACATCCAGAGCCCTAAGGAACTCAGGACGAATCTCATCCACCCCCGGAGCCCTGCCACCACAGAGCTTTTTAACCACCTTGGCGACCTCAGCACCAGAGATTGGAGAGCCCGACCCAAAACCCCCAGGCTCCGCTTCCTCAGTGGTAGACGTGCCAGTAGGATTGAGGAGGTCTTCAAAGTATTCCGCCCACCGACTCACAACATCCAAAATAACAGATTATTTAAAACAGTTAAACAGAACTTTTACTTTAATAGCACTGTCAGAGACATGGCTTAATGATGAAAACAAAAATAATGTTCACATCGAAGGATATGAATTATATCATTTAAACAGAAACAATAAAAAAGGTGGTGGAGTAGCTCTATTTGTCAAAAATGAAATAAAGTGTAGAATAATTAATGAAATGTCAATAATTGTTGACAATCTTATGGAAATAATAACAATAGAAATATTAAACGAAAATGCTAAAAACATATCCATAAGTTGTGTATATCGATCACCAGGATCAAATATAGAAATATTCACCGATAAAATCATACAACTATTGGAAAAGAGTTTAAATAAAAAAGTTTTCTTGTGTGGAGACTTTAATATTGACCTGGGAAATAAAACAGATTCAAATAACATCAGCACATTTCTAAATTCAATGTATAGTTTAAATCTTTATCCGTTAATATCAAAACCAACAAGAATTACAACTCATAGTGCTACGATAATTGACAACATTTTCACAAATATAACAAATGGGGATGTGACAGGTGGTATCTTAACAACTGATTTAAGTGATCATTTACCAGTTTTCACTATCTACAGAAATGATCAAAACATTACAAAAGAAGTTACAATTAAGAAAAAAATAATAAACACATCAAAAAAAGCTATGGATCAATTAAAAGATGATTTACAGAAGCAAAACTGGAAGGACGTGTATATTGATGATGTTAACAGATCATATGATGAATTTATGAATATTTTAGAAGCTCTGTATGAAAAGTATTGTGTGCAAAGAAATCGTAGAAAAAGAAATATTGTCGACCAACCTTGGATGACTAAAGGGTTGAGAAATGCTTGTAAAAAAATTACTTGTATTCATGTTTCTTAAAAACGAGAACACAACAAGCTGAAGAAAAATATAAAAAATATAAAAATAAATTGGTAATGATTATAAGAAAATGCTAGAAAGAATACTATAGTGATTTATTAAACAAGAGTAATGGTGACACTAAAACAACATGGCGAGTTATAAATGATGTTCTAAAAAGTCATAAAGCGAAAACGAACATTGCAAAATATTTTGTGAAAGATGACAAAGAAATACATGATGAGAATGATATCGTAAATGAATTTAATCAATATTTTGTAAATATTGGATCAAGCCTTGCAGCTAAAATACCAAAAGTAGATAATAATGTGTGTCATTCAATTAAAAGCTGCACAAACAGTATTTTTCTTAATGGAACTAACAAAGAGGAAATTATGAAAATGGTAAAAAATCTCTCAGACAAGAGATCAAAAGACTGGGTGGACATGGATATGATGTTCGTAAAAGAAATAATGAGTTATGTTATTGAACCGTTTACATATATATGCAATTTATCTTTTTCAACAGGAATATTTCCAGATAACATGAAAGTAGCAAAGGTAATTCCTCTTTTTAAAAATGGTGATAAATGTGTATTCAATAATTATAGGCCAATATCCTTGTTACCACAGTTCTCAAAAATTCTAGAAAAACTATTTGTGACCAGATTGGATCAATTTATTGATAAACAAAATATTTTAAGTAGCAGTCAGTATGGGTTTAGAGGAAAAAACTCTACATCAATGGCTCTCATGGATTTAATGGAACAAATAACTAATGCTGTCGATCATAAACAGTACTGTGTTAGTGTTTTTGTTGATCTAAAAAAGCATTTGATACCATTGACCACACCATTCTCCTTGAAAATCTAAATAAATATTGTATTAGAGGACCAACATTACAGTGGGTATCTAGCTATTTGAAAGATAGGAAACAGTTTGTGCAAATAAATGATGTTAGATCTGACCTCCGTGATATCCCTTGTGGAGTTCCTTAGGGCTCTGTGCTTGGACCAAAGTTATTTATTTTATATGTGAATGACTTGGTAAATGTGTCAGGACTCCTTAACACTGGGACTACCAGGATTTTTTAATTAGTACAATATTTACCAGATGTAGCCAATTGGCTCATCCCTTGAGATACTGACCACCTGCAGAGTTTTCTTCTGAATGTAAATGAAGGGGGATGATGGGTGTTCTTAACAGTTTGAAAATGCCTTGTGGGCTTGGGTCCATTGTTTGCGAATGAATGGCAAACATTCCAATGTAATTGGCTAATGGCTGCACCTTCTGCAACATTTTGGCTGACTGGCAGATTCACATGTGTTGTGACAAATGTAGAAAGGAGATGTTGTGTGTGTATATATATATATATATATATATATATATATATATATATATATATATATATATATATATATATATATATATATATATATATATATATATATATATATATATATATATATATATATATATATATATATATATATATATATATATATATATATATATATATATATATATATATATATAAATATATGTACATTACAACATATAATTTCATTTGAGCTGCTTCCTTCAGGGCGAAGGTACGGCCTTCCTTTATTCTCAAGAAACAGAACAAAATTTTCTTTCATACCACAAGCAATTAAATCAATAAATAATACTAAGGTATCATGACTTACTGAGCACAAATGTCTTGGCTACACCTTCTGCAACATTTTGGCTGACTGGCAGATTCACATGTGTTGTGACAAATGTAGAAAGGAGATGTTGTATATATATATATATATATATATATATATATATATATATATATATATATATATATATATATATATATATATATATATATATATACAGTATCCCTCGACTTATGGTGGCCTCGACTTACAACGTTTCGGCTATACGAACGTGTGTAGAAATGGAACTCGTTCATAAGTCGGGGATCACCTGTACAATCCCACCTTCAGATAAAAGTGGCCAATACAGGTAGTCCTCGACTTACGGCGTTTCGGCTATACGAACGGGTGTAGAAATGGAACTTGTTCGTAAGTCGGGGATCACCTGTACAATCCCACCTTCAGATAAAAGTGGCCAATACAGGTAGTCTTCGACTTACGGCGTTTCGGCTATACGAATGGGTGTAGAAATGGAACTCGTTCGTAAGTCGGGGATCACCTGTACAATCCCACCTTCAGATAAAAGTGGCCAATACAGGTAGTCCTCGACTTACGACGTTTCGGCTATACGGACGGGTGTAGAAATGGAACTCGTTCGTAAGTCGGGGATCACCTGTACAATCCCACCTTCAGATAAAAGTGGCCAATACAGGTAGTCCTCGACTTACGACGTTTCGGCTATACGGACGGGTGTAGAAATGGAACTCGTTCGTAAGTCGGGGATCACCTGTACAATCCCACCTTCAGATAAAAGTGGCCAATACAGGTAGTCCTCGACTTACGACGTTTCGGCTATACGGACGGGTGTAGAAATGGAACTCGTTCGTAAGTCGGGGATCACCTGTACAATCCCGCCTTCAGATAAAAGTGACCAATACAGGTAGTCCTCGACTTACGGCGTTTCGGCTATACGAATGGGTGTAGAAATGGAACTCGTTCGTAAGTCGGGGATCACCTGTACAATCCCGCCTTCAGATAAAAGTGACCAATACAATCACATATATATATATATATATATATATATATATATATATATATATATATATATATATATATATATATATATATATATACATATATATGGTAAATGGTAAATGGAGCTTATTTATATAGCGCTTTCCAGCCCCCTGTGAGGGACCCCAAAGCGCTTTACAATACCAACCATCCACCCATTCATACACACATTCATACACCGGTAGCGGTGACTGCCATGCAAGGCGCCTTCCAGTCCTACCGGGAGCAACTCGGGGTTAAGTGTCTTGCCCAGGGACACAACGACACATGGTGTGAGTAACCGGGATTCGAACCTCCAGCCTTCCGATCGGGGGACGACTGCCATTACCACTACACCACGGCCGCCCATAATATATATATTATATATATATATACATATATATATATATATATATATATATATAATATATATATATATATATATATATATATATATATATATATATATATATATATATATATATATATATATATATATATATATATATATATATATACTGTATATATGTGGATGCATGTATGTATATATATATATATATATATATATATATATATATTATATATATATATATATATATATATATATATATATTTATATATTTATATACACGACCCTGTGTACATACTCTCGTTTTCATCACATGTACCACATGTGGTGCAAATGACGATAAAGACTCTCTGACTCTGATATATAAATATGCCCCCAAGGCCTCATCCACACCAACAGAATGGCCTCATATACATACCAATGGCTGTAAAAATGCTAATTCAATGAGCCATTTGACTAACTCCCATGGGAACTATAGTTAGAATATCCGAATGGCTCACATCTGGTAGTGCTAGTGTTAAATGTGTTATTTTTGCCGATGACACCACATTTTTCTGTTCGGGTAAAGACATAAATCAGATTTTGGATATGATGAAAACAGAATTTATAAAAATACAAACTTGGTTTAAATTAAACAAATTATCTTTGAATTTAGATAAAACTAATTACATGATATTCAGTAACAAAAAGAAAATTGTTGACGATCCATTTGAAATTGAAGATGTGATCTGTAAAGTGAGTGAGGTGAAGTTTCTGGGTGTCATCATTGATGACAAACTGACATGGAAACATCATGTAAATTCCATTAAAACAAAAATAGCTAGATCAATTGCAGTACTGTATAAAGTCAGGGATTTTTTAATTGATAAAGCTCTGTATATGTTGTATAACACAATCATTGTTCCACATTTAATCTATTGTATTGAGGTTTGGGGAAAAGCGTGCAAAACAATTACAAAGCCTGTTTTTATTTTACAAAAGAGAGCTGTAAGAGTAATCACCAGAAAACATTTCAGTCACCCATCAAACACCTTGTTTCTTCAGCTAAATTTATTGAAATTCCAGGAATTGGTAGAATATAGTATTTTATCAGTTATGTATAGGGCTCATAATAACACATTACCTTTAAATATCCAAAGAAATTTTATAAAAAGACAAAGTTATTACAATCTCAAAGGGACAGAGATATTCATCAAACCACAATTCAGAACCAGCTTAAAGGGACGGTCTACCTCAATTCAGGGAGTTCGATTGTGGAATGCTCTGGAGAGTGATGTTAAAAATGCAAAATCAATGTATACATTTAAGAAAAAGGTCAAAAAGGACTTGCTCAAAAACTATATATGATGTAACTTAGTGTGTTTGTGTATTACACTTATGTTGACTGATGATGTAGCTTAGTGTGTTTGTGTATTACAGTTAGAAAAATTAAGTAGAGTTATTCATTTTGTGATGTAGTTTGTGTATTACAGTTAGAAAAATTAAGTAGAATTATTCATTTTGTGATGTAGTTTGTGTATTACAGTTAGAAAAATTAAGTTGAATTATTCATTTTCTGATGTAGTTTGTGTATTACAGTTAGAATGATGTAGTTTGTGTATTACAGTTAGAAAAATTAAGTAGAATTATTCATTTTGTGATGTAGTTTGTGTATTACAGCTAGATAAATTAAGTAGAATTATTCATTTTGTGATGTAGTTTGTGTATTACAGTTAGTAAAATTAAGTAGAATTATTCATTTTGTGATGTAGTTTGAAGGTTATCATTGGTTGAACAAACTGTGAAATAAGGGGCAGATATAATAAGATTTCATCTTCTTTCTGCTCCCTTCATTTTATCCTACTTGTATTCTTGTATCTGATGAAACTGTCTTGTATTGTTCTTTTAAAATGAATGAATAAACATCAAATCAAATCAAATTATAGTAAGAGTACATACTAGCAGTAGAAATTGTCAATCATTAAGTTTACAGATTTAACTCACTAGGAATTACCCACAGTCAGGCCTTCACCAGCCCACAAATGGGTTATGGGATCAAAAGGCCCTACAGTTTATTTTATAATTTGCAAGTTTTTGGTGTCCTGGGGCCTCATGTATCAACCATGCGTGCGCACAAAAACATTGCGCACGTCACTTTCCACGCAAAGTGGCGTATGTATCAAATCTGATATGAACGGGAATATCTGCGCTTCCACGTACAAATCCACGGCTGCTCCCCTGCTTGCGTACGCACGTTTCTGTGGTTATTGTTCCTTTGGCGACACTTACAGGTGATCTGTGAAACCGTGTCCACGATGTGAAAACAATCATAAATCCCACCAAACACACATGATTAACGATTATTACATCCACATGGACGCAATTAGATGAGTGGATATAAAAGCATGCGCCAGATAGTGGCAACAATATTGACAACAATGAGATGTAATTTCTTTAAATAAGAAGTTAACCAAGCTGTATTAACACGCCTACGTTTAGGTCAGTGGGTAAAGCGCTTGCCTTTAGTTCCAAAGGTCGTGAGATCGACTCCCGCATGGTACAACGTTTTTCTTTTTTTTTTCGTTCCAGATTGAAATACACATGAAAACTATTTACAAAACAATAAATCGTCTGCTTCCTTTCATTTCATGTATTGTTCTATTTCTTGTTGTTTCATTCAATAGTTTTCCTGTGGTCTTTAAATCTGGAATGAAAAAAAAAAAACATTGTACCAAGCGGGAGTCGATCTCACGACCTTTGGGACGAAGGGCGGGCGCGTTCGCCACTAAGCTATACAGGCATGTTAGATCAGCTTGGTCAACTTCTTATTTAAAAGTGGATGGTTTGTTTTGCACTGTGCGTGCCGAATGAAGCCTTTTTCCGTGCTTCTCTGCCTCACTCAGAAGTGATTTCTGTTCACAGTCCGTGAAGTTCCTCTTTTTTCCACGTTCCGACATGATTTGCAATGGAGCAGAGACGACATTCCTGTCGTGCATGGCATATTTGAATGACTTTGCATATTCATACGGAGGCGTGTCAAGGGCGGAGTCGGCCACTCTCTCATGTGCGCTGAATTCCACGTTGATTGTGTTGTACATAAGGAATGTGCGTGGATTCCGGTGTACGCACAGTTTGATAAATCTGGATTTTTTTGTGCGTGGACACTTTTCTGGATTTGTCCGTACGTGACTTTTCAGTAAGAAATCTACGCAAGTCTTTGTACATGAGGCCCCAGTTCTTTTCTCAACAGCCTACAGATTCCAGTACTCCTCAGGACGAGGTGTCAGTGAATCCCACCAGGTGGTGGAAAGAACATCACACATTGTCTGTCTCGAGATAGTGTTGTTTATTTTTATTTTTTTCTGTGCTCATAAAGAGCTATTTTACTGTGTGTTTTAAAATATATATATATGTTTCCTACATCTCTAACAAACATTATTATTCAATACTTTCCCACATCTTCAAAAATATATTATTTTATTATTTTTATTTGTTTAACACATTTCAAATAGCCTTTTAAAACTTTGAAATAAGTAATAAAATAAGTCAACTACAAAGTTCTCCTCAAAACTTTATTTCTCTCAACCGTCCTCAAAGAGATGATCCTGAGTTAAATAACAGAATGCCACTGGCGGGGGTACCAAGGCGGCGATATGCTTTTCACCTCTAATTTCAATTCGGCCTCGAGGTTTTTCAGATCACTCATAAAATTAAGTAGTAAACAGGGCGGATATGATAGAGAAATTAAACATTTATCATATTAAACTTATTACTTTAATATATTCGGATGAATCATTAACCAGTTTGCTTCTCCAAAAGTCTTTCTGTATGTAACAAAACTTATCTGAAGAGAACAAACAGTTGTTTCCTGTACACAGAACAAAAACACTGATTAGGCCAACTCATGTTTAATCACAGATAATGTTTTGACATTACGTTATTGTTTGTTTTGAACACTACCACATTTTCCATGTGCTATCTGAAATGGTCTTCCTGTTACTCATCATTATCCTACTTTTGAGAGAATAAAAGCCAAGCACGCACTGACCACTTCGGACTTGCTTCAAACACATTTGAGCCTGGCTCCAAGCGAGTTTGAAGTGATCTCCCATTTGCAAAGTCTGCTTCTTGAAACTTACTCTTGTATTTCTTGTGTGTTTTTTTAAGGTAAAGTTAAAGGTGATGCAAACCCCATCATGGTCCTCCGCCCTCCCCTGGGTGGAACATGCCATTAATTCTCACCCCTCCTCAGCCATTGGTCTTTCCCCCTTTTATGTTGTGTTCGGCGTGAATCGTGACAATTGTCTAGAATCGATGACTCCATAACTTTGACCAAAACACCAGGTCTCAAATAGGTTTAACCCTTATGCGTGCATCTGTTGCGATCCCCAGGTAGGGTCTCCCAGACCCTACCACAACGTGAATGATCCATCTGCTGCAATCTCGATAGAGAGGGGGGGGTCTCTCGGACCCCACCACAACGTGAACGATCTGTCTGCGATTATCTCGATCGGGGGTGTGGAGGGTCTCCTGGACCCTACCACCGCACAAGACTAATTCTTCCTCTGAGATCCCAGGTAGTGTCTCTCGGACACTACCCACCCACCACCGCATGAGACTTGTGTATTATTCTGTTCCGATCCCAGGTGGGGTCTCGCAGACCCCAACGACGTGTGTACGTGTGTGTGTGTGTGTGTGTGTGTTTGTGTGTGTGTGTGTGTGTGTGAGTGTGTGTGTGCATGTATGCATTCGTGTGCGCCTGCGCGCGTGAGTTCTTCACATGTCCCCGGTTCCATCTTCTATCCGCAACAACCTAGCGGGAGCTCTCCATGACGAACGAGATCGGTCCGCCGTAGCAACGGTTCGTTCGTAACGCGTACCTCCTCCTCCTCATTCTCCTCCTCCTCCTCTCGTACACTCGGGACAGAAAGGGAGCGTGCATCTCACGCGTGTCTTGGCGTCTCTGCTCCGGGGAAAGACGCCCAACGCTTTCTGCCGTCTCCTCCTCCCGGCGGTCTGCTATGGCCACCGCCAGCAATGATGCGTTAGGGACAAAAAAAACCATGGAGACTCAAAACCATAGGCCTTAGATTTATCAGGGTTACGTGATTTGTCAAATCTAGGATGCTCAAAACTAAGTTTGTGGGTCAACGTATACTCATCTACTAAAACCGAAGCTTTAGATGCTTCCAACACCCTATGTTCATTTAAATAAGTGGTTACCCGGTCTGGTAAACACTTCTTGAAATCTTCTATTAATATCATGTGTTTAAACTGTTCAAAACTAGTCACAGAACTAGCAACACCATTGATTAAGGAGGCTTTCTTTTTCTCTCATATAGTCAGCGTAAGTCTGACTATCAAGTTTTTTTAACTTCCGGAACTTTTGTCTGTACGCTTCCGGAACTGACTCATAATCTCGCATGATAGTTTCTTTTACTTCCACGTAATCACCGCTGTCTGCTATCAAAAGAGACGCATAAGCATCCTGAGCTATTCCCGTTAATTTACACTGTAACAGTAATGGCCAAGCAAATTCCGGCCACTTAAAAGAGTGTGCATTTTTTTCAAACAGGACAAAATATTTGTCTACGTCACTCTCATTAAATGGAGGTACAGATGATGTATTGTTACTCGCAACAAAATTAGGCGCAAGTGATTGAGAAGGGTTAGCTCCACGTTCTAGCTCTTTCATGCGTATTTGAGCATCCAACTCCATTTTTCGTGCATCCATCTCTAATTTTCGTTGCTCAAACATTATTTCTTTTTCTCTTAAAGCTGTCTGTTGCACCAGCTCAGCAGCTCTCATAGCAGCTTCATTATCCATTTCAGCTTTTCTTACGGTAGCTTCTTCTTTCTTTGCTTCATTTTCCATCCGACGCAGTTCCAACTCTAATTCCGGTTCCTTCAAATGAACCTCTTTATCCATAGCATGAGAGGATGTAGTTCTCACAGGACTTTCTGAAATCATTTCAGCAGGAAAAACCCCGATACGAGCTAACTCTGCGACCAATTCATTTTCTATCGCCTCCCTCCTAGCATGTTTATCTACAGTAATTTTAAAGTATTCTGCCACACACAATAACTGCTCTTTCGTGCAGTTAGCCAAAACCTCAACTGTAGGTTCTTCCACAAAACTGTCTAAATCGAACTCCATACTTTTAGACACAAGACACCTGTCCGCTCAAATCACTGTATACAACAGTATTAAAATATCCGGACCGCAATTGAACGTAGCAAACAGACGCGCAGCTGTGAGCGCTCAACAAATCAGCACCAAAGCTGATCCTGAGTCAGATCAGGTATGAGTGGACATACCACCACAAAATCTGACAGTACACCAAGTCCCAAATATAGGAGAACTATAAATGTTCTAGCCAGCAGCTGCCAAAACAGACATCCCACACGTCTAACTCTAACAGGCAGAGTGAAGCAGGTAAAAAAACACGTAGCTAACCAATACCTTATTTTTCTCCACAAACACAAACTAGCTCATATCATTCATCATGTGACAAGCCCCCATTAAATATGTTACGACTGGAAACAGCCAAAACATATTTAAAGGACATTGGACACAGAAGAAGATTGAAACAAAATTGTATTAAACTGAAAATATGAGCCTGCAAGCTGGCGAGGTCCTCCCAGGCTTCTCCCACCAGGCTCGGAGTATCTTCTCCTTGATTAGCGTCCAAAGAAAGGAAACTAAACAAAAAAAAGTTCAACAGAATGGTGGACCGGTGAGTCTGGCCAAAATGAAAATAACACCGCCCAAGTAAACGTAGCCCTATATAGGGCCGCCAAATTCCCTCAGGCGATGATCTACCTCACAAAAAGTCCCTTACACAAACAAAAAGCGAAAACAGGACTACCAACACTCACCAGGTCATAAAAGTACAAATAAAAGAAAAAGGAAAAAGGTAACAGTCCCTCACTGTTAACCTCAGCTGTCCCACTCCTGGACAGGTGCACAGACATTGCCCTCAGCATCTCCAATAAGGAATTCAATCAGGCCTCAGCGGTACAGGCCCACAACTCCAAGTCTAGGCCAGAGTTTCAACCATACCATACCAGTTTATTTCTAAAGCACTTAAAAATACAGCATCAGCCATCCGAAGTGCTGTACAAGAACAAAAGCAAGCACAAAACAATAAAAACAATCATATAAATAATCAGAACATCACAAGTAAAAGAATACAACATTAAAACAGAGATGTGAACGCACTTTGGTTTAAAAGCCAATGAAAACATGTGTTTTTAAACGAGTTTTAGAAAAACAGATATTGATGGAGCCTGCCTGACCTTCAGTGGCAGCTTGTTCCACAATTTAGGAGCCAGAGCACTTAAGGTGCTTCAACCCACGCAGATCTCTAATTTAAACAAATAGAGTTACTTTAAGAGCTCAAATAGCTCAACTACTACTCCCACAGGAGCAAACCCACAAACAAACAAGGAGGTGGA
>JBBPBX010036685.1:0-12054 GCA_038048925.1 Garcialebias charrua | reverse complement strand
ATAATAATAATAATAATAATAATAATAATAATAATAATAATAATAATAATAATAATAATAATAATAATAATAATAATAATGAATTCAATTTATAACGCACTTTTCATTAATGAAAATCTCAAAGTGCTACAAGGTGCAACAGAATTAAATGTCAATAAAACAAATAATAAAACAATTAAAATCAATAACAGTATCAGCTAAGATCAAAAGTAGAATCATGAGGAGGTAGAGTATGCTCGGTTGAAAAGAAAGGTCTTCAAGCCGCTCTTAAAGTCAACCACAGACTGTGGGGCTCTCAGACAGTCAGGAAGAGAGTTCCACAGGCGGGGGGCAGCCACACTGAAAGCCCGGTCACCCATGGTCCTTAATTTGGTTCTCGGAATGTGAAGGAGATTACTGTTCTGTGACCGCAGCGAACGGGTGGATGAGTATGGAATAAGAATTAGGGATGCACGATCCACATTTCTCACTTCCGATCCGATACCGATACTTTATAACTGAGTATCGACCGATACCGATACTTTTCCGATCCGATACTGTTCAGGTATCTGACTCTGTATAATGAAACTTTCGTACCCAAACTATTCATTTTAACATTGTGTGAGATAAACCCAATGAAGACGCTCATAAGTCTTCCAATAGGGAACCCACCGACTTTAACAGCACACAGGACAGGAGGCAAGTATACCACACACATGTCCTCCTTACTCATGGTGCAGCTGAAAAAAACTAAAAAAGTCTTAAGCATGATGGGAAAGACACCACAGCCACTCTCCTTAACCACTAAGAGAGTGGATTTTGTTGTCTTTCCCATAATGCTTTAGCCTGGCCCTCGCCTTCCTGCACAGCTCCGCTCAATTCTCATTTCCCTTCACTTCACAGTCTGGGACTTCCCCCATCCACAAGGATTTCTCCGGTAGATTTTTGTTCGGACCAATCAGAGAACAGAAGGCGGAGTTTTGAACGACGTCGACTGACGTCGTCATTCAAAATGGCTGCCGCCACGAAGGAATTTTCAATAAAACAAGGTAAAAAACTATTATTTCTCTGCTGAGAAAAATATATTTCTTAGCTGACGTTATATCAGAAGTGTTCCTGAGCAATCAGAGAGCAGAAGGCGGAGTTTTGAACGATGTCGACTGACGTCGTCATTCAAAATGGCTGCCGCCACGAAGGAATTTTCATCAAAACAAGGTAAAAAACTATTATTTCTCTGCTGATAAAAAATATATTTCTTAGCTGACGTTATATCAGAAGTGTTCCTGAGCTTAACAGTTCCTAAATCAATTCACGAAATGGTCAAATCTGCTGGATTTAAATAGTTTCGGTTTGACATTTTCCAAACAGCCTCGGGTGCGCTACGAAAATAAATGATAAAAAATCGAATTTTATCTCAAATGTTTTATCTAGGCCAACAGTCAGTAAATTAGAGCCATATAATTACACACTGGTGGCAGAAAAAATATCCACCGAGTGGTTTCTGAGCAATTTATCTGATAGCCTGGACCTCGCCAGGCTAAACTAACAAAACTCCGCCTTCTGTTCTCTGATTGGTCCATTCAAAAATCTCCAGGAGAAATCGTTTTCAATGGGAGGAATGCCAGACCCTAGTCTGAAGCGAAGTGAAGGACAGGGTGTGGTTTTAACCAGGCTAATAATGCTTAGCTTTTTTTAGTTTTTTCAGCTTTAGCTGGACAAACTATTGGTATAACTATTGGTTATAATGGGTAAGACAACAAAACCCACTCTCTTAGTGGTTAAGGGGAGTGGCTGTGTTGTCTTTCCCATCATGCTTAGCGCTTTATTAGTTTTTTTTCAGCTGCACCATGAGTAAGGAGGACATGTGTGTGGTATACTTGCCTCCTGTCCTGTGTGCTGTTAAAGTCAGTGGGTTCCCTATTGTAAGGCTTAAGAGTATCTTCATTAGGTTTAACTCATACCATGTTAAAAAGGGCAGTCACAGAATGTGATTGAACACAAGTGCTCTTTGAAGCTGGTATCGGAAAAATATCGGCAGGTTGGATCCGATATCCGATACTTAAATAATGCTGATATCGGATACCGATACCGATACTGGATCGGATCTGTCCCATCCCTAATAAGAATATCCTTCAGATAATCTGGTGAAGCTCCATGTAAGCATTGATGTGTAATGAGAGCAGTTTTGTACTGAATTCTGTAGGTGAAAGGAAGCCAATGAAGGTTATGGAGAATGGGCGTAATATGTTCAAATTTACGAACTCTCAACAAGATCCTTGCTGCACTGTTTTGAATATATTGAAGTTTCTGAAGGTTTTTGCCAGGGATTCCAATAAACAGGGAGTTGCAGTAGTCAATTCATACACCGGTAGCGGCAGACTACCATGCAAGGTGCTTTCCAGTCCTACCGGGAGCAACTCGGGGTTAAGTGTCATGCCCAAGGACACAACGACACATGGTGTGGGGAACCGGGATTCGAACCGCCAACCTTCCAATGATCGGGGGACGACTGCCATTACCACTACGCCACAGCTAGCGCAGTGGGTGATATGCATTCTTTTAAGAAATGCCAGTGCCTTTGACCTTTAGAAATAATTCATTCATTCAACCTTTATTTAGTCAGGTAAGTATGATAAGAAGACGTGTTTTTTAGGGGGTAACATTGTGTTCAGGTTCTGGGAGCTTGGCCAGGCCCAGAATGGATGTTAATAAAGTTTTGCAGCTCCGTGCCAGCGCAGCGCTCAGGGTTACGTTTACAGATTGTTTACAGAGCTTTTATTTGAGAGTAAAGCCTGCTGGTTAGCGAGTTACAACCACAATGTGGAGGAGATGGTGTATGGCGATAAGGAGATGTAGCTTCCTTTTATGTGGTGCTGCAAAAGCCTTTTTTACATCATTGTGTGGGAATATTTTCAGTACGAGAACCTCTCAAGAATTGAAATAGCACCAAGTGCAGCAAGTTTTTGCTTGTTTCCTAAAACATTTGGTTATTTTTTCCCCTTACAACTTTCTTGTTAATCTATGACCTTACTTTATAACATTTGTTACTTTTTTTAAGCAAAGACTGGGCCCGACTGATTGATATTAGCAGCAAAAACATATTTCTGTTCATTCTCCTGTTTCTGCTTGTCATGCCAGACGTCTGTTCTTAAATAGAGCACGAGCTGCAAAAAATGTTAGAGGAGTCCGAAACGGTTGTAGTTTGTACCTGTTTTACTGATTTGGCCGCCTTTAAGAGCTGGCTCGATCCCCTCTTTTGGCTCTGGATGCATTTAGCAGACGAGCTGTTCCAGAGTTCCCACTGGAAACATTTCGTAACATATGCTATCTCGATGCTTCGCGACTGTCTGTCTGATTTAGAGATTGAGTTTTAAAATAATCTGCACTGTTTCTATCAGCTTTGAATTGATTTCAGAAAAAAAAGATCCCCAAGAGGTTGTTGGAGATGGTTCAGTTAATTGATTTACTGTTTCAGAGGCTAAATGTGAGGTTTATGTTTCTTTCATTTGGACTTACACTCATGTGGCGTGCTCAGCGAGTGTTAAATGGCTCCACATTGCACTGACTAACAGCTTCAGTATGCACTCTTCATTAACATGCTTACCATTCCCCTTCAGACGCAGAAGTCGTCTTCTATAACACAAACGTCATGTTGTACACGTCTCTTTTATGGGGCTCGTTGTAACAGTGAGCTGATTCGTTGGTGTTTGACCACACAAAGTGAACATGAGCCTTCACCTGGAAAACAACAAAAAAGCCACATTCTTGTTGTATATTTATTTATTTTTGACGACTAATTTGAACAGAGAACAAACCAAGCCAGAAAGTTAAGAATTCAAAAAAAATTTGGAGGGGTTGTTAAAAAAATAAAATAATAATAATCAAAGTTTATGCGCAATAATCCAGGTAAAAAAAAAATCCAACAAAGTTCAGTCAGGTCATCGGGATGGTTTCTTTTTTGTTGTTGAGATGTTTCGTCCTTCATCCAGAAGACTCCATCAGTTCAAGGAGCCAGAAGCAAACTCAGTCCCACAAGCAGCACACTCACATAGTGGACCAACCCGTTTGCTCGTGATATGATGTATTATTGAGCATGAACTTTGATGCTTTGAACTAGGGGTGCAGGGAAAAAAAAAATCGATTTTTTTAAAGAATCTAGATTCTTAGTCCTGGCGATTCAGAATTGATTCTAAAAGTCCCAAAATTGATTTTTTTTTTTTACATTAAAACCCAAAAGATAAAGAAAATAAAACCTTATCTCATAGTATATGAAAGAATACATAAAATGAAAGGTGGCAGAAAGAAGAAGAAATCTTATTTTATCTGCCCCTTTTTTCAAAAACAAAACAAGTTCAAACAATCAATTCAAACAATAATCTTCTATAAGTAACAGAGAAAAAAAGCTAACCTAATACTGGTTATTTAAGTTACAGAATTGAATGCATTCCTGTATTATTCGTTCCTATTTTTGGTATAAATATCAAACGATGCAAAAAATTGGATACAATAAGAAACCTAAAATTATTGTTTTAAATAATTGTTCTATTTGTTTACATTGTTGTTTATTCTTTTCAGCTTGTCAGTTACAAAACTGAAACTAAATTTATGACAATTTTAATAGAAAAATTGTTTCTGAATCAAAAATCGTTTCTGAATCGAAAAATCGATTTTGAATCGAATCGTGACACCAAAAATCGGAATCGAATCGATTCTCCAGACACTGAGAGATTCGCACCCCTACTTTGAACCACTTTGGCTATAGCTGCCTCAGAGGAGTCGACAAGGGAGAAGGTGGGCTCCAGAAACCCTCTTTTCAGTAGGGCAACCAGTTTGCTGGTGATGAGATGGTTTCTGGGGCCTGCCCTCTGCCCCGTCGACTCCTCTGAGGCAGCCACGGTGGTTCAAAACATCCAGGTAAAAAAACAACAACAAAGTAGTTGGCCCACTATGTGAGTGTGCTGCTTGTGAGACTGAGTTTGTTGTGGCTCCTTCGACTGAGGAAGTCTTCTGGATGAAGGACGAAATATCTTAACAAATAAAAAAGAAACTGTCCAGAGGACCTGACTGAACTTTATTTTTTAGCTTCCTTTTTACGTGTTGTTCAGGAACAGAACATGTAATTTTGTTAAGAAATGCTGACACAGAAGACAAAGAAATTCTTAACAGGTAAAGGCTTCAAACTATTTGTTTTGTAGTTAACAATAAATATGCCAAGATTTTTTATTTTTTTATTTAAAAATAACTAAAAAAATGCATGTCACCCGCCACAGCGAGGAGCCAAAGTTTATGTTAGAGCTCTGAGTATGTGTTGAGAATGACTCTCAGCTACCATCACAGCAAAACTTCAGCTAAAAAATCTTTCAAACTGACAAAAGTTATGACCATTTTTGTTTTTGTGTGGCGGCCATCTTGAATGAAGTTGACTCCAAAAGTTGACCAGCTGCAGATGAGCATTTAGTGTAGCAGTAAAACCGTTTCAGTGGTTCATGAGATAATTTGCTGACACACAAAACAACATTCCACATGCACATAATTTCAGGCAGTTACATTATCACCCATCTTCCATGGCAGTGGGTGATTTAGGCCTGATGGGGCTTGGCTCACATTTGTTGTCTCTTATTGATGTTCATAGTTTTCTAACTAAAAGTTCAGCTTTTATGAGGAGAGTAACTCACCTTGAAATTTGAACCCTGAGATTCTTGGACCCGCTCAGAACACATTTGTGTTTCCATAACTTCAATAATCCAAACCATAGCTACACGTCTTTTCACATACAGTATATCAGTTTTTGACAAGAATATTTAAGAGGAGGGCCCTGGCTTGTTTCCCAAAATGTTCTCACTAAAGTTTAGCCACAGAGAGCAACACTCCTCCAGCCTGTTTGTCTAACTTTTGCCCTTAAAAAAAATCTCAGCACAAGTTGATTAATACGGATAAAAGACTAATCAGCCCCTTTCAGCTCGTTCGGACGGTAATCTAATATGAATCTGTTTGGGAATTGAAATGAATTAGGCAGCGTCAAAGCCATGACAGCCAGGTGCTGAGCACTTGGCTGCTGTCGCAGAAATCTGAGCCAACTGGAGAACACTTTGCAGAATTTATCTGCAGCCTTCGCTCCCTCGACAAATTATTTTATTGTTCTTTCACATTTGGGTTTCATTAAGTCTTTTGGCTAATGACTGTCTGAGAGTGTGCACTGCATGTAGCTGTTGATCCTTTACTTCTGAGTAACACAATGTTCTCATCTGACAGTACACTGTCATGCACATGACCAAAACATGAAACCCAAACTCCATTCTCAAAAAGATGAGACAATGTGTAAAATGCAAATAAAAACCGAGTGCAACGACCGATCGCATGAAGCCACACTTCATTTTCGATGGAACAGAATAAACATATAAAATATTGAAACTAAGAATTTCAACCATTAGGCAATTTTGAATGTTATGGCAGCAACACGTCTCACAAAAGAGGATGAATGACAAAGCCAGTATTGGAAGCTAATGACATCCAGGACCTCAGGGGGCACTGCATTAATAAAAGGACTGATTTTATTATGGACATCAATGCATGGACTCAGGGACATTTTCATGAATCTTCATCTGTAAATACAGATTTCTGTGCCATCCACAAAGCTCTATTATAAAAAAAACCCATATGTGAACGAACACCATACTGAAACATTGCTGTCTCCTCTGGCCCAAAGCTCAATAACGATAATATGGACTTAGGTAAAGCTTAAAACAGTTCTGTGGTTTGACAAATCAAAGTTGGAAAGTCTTTTTGGAAGTCACAAAAACTGCATCCTCCTTACGGAAGAGAAGAGAGACCATCTTGTTATGTAAAAAAAAAAAAACATTTCAAAACCTTTATTTAACCAGATTTTAAAAAATTAAGTTTGCAAAAATCACTCAAAATAACAAGTTCTGACAGTTTTAATTCAGCTTGCAAGGCATTCCCAGCTGAGGAGGCAGAAAAGCTAAAAGCTTTCTTCCCTTTTTCTGTTTGCACATGAGGAACATAAAAATGCACACAGTCCTTAGAGCGTAAGGCATAACTACTGTCCATTCTTTGAGTGAAAGTATACAAATAATGTGGAAGCAGGCCAATAAGAGACTTGTACACCAAAGTCATCCAATATACATGTCACCTGTTATACAGGGAAGACATACTGGTTTTAAAATAGAGAACACGGTGATGAGTAAGATAGCTACAACCAGTTATAAACCTTAATGCAGAATGGTACATTGGATTCAGGACTGTAGACAACTGTTTGAAGCACACATGTAATCAACATTGCCATAGTCAAATACTGGCAAAAAAGTAGCTGTGATCAAAAACTTACTTGCCCTAAAGGAGAAACATGATTTGTTTCTGTATACTTGAACCTGAGCTTCACTCTTAATTTGGAGATTAGGTGTTCCACATGACATTTACAAGAAAGCTCCTCATCAATAATTTAGTGCAGGTACTTATTGGAGACCTCTTGAGAACTTTACCTTGGGCAGTTTTAGTTAGAGGGATATTCTCCAATGAGACAGACAAATTTGAGAAAAACAAAAAAACAAAAACATTATTTTAGATTTATCAGCATTTAAAAACAAATTTAGTTGCTCAAGACGTCAGCGGACAATTCTAAAGTCTGCCTCTCTGATGGTATGGAGGTGCATTAGTGTCTATGGTATGAACAGTTTGCACATCTGAAACAGTATCGTCAGTGCAGAAAGCATATGCAGGTCACGTTCAGATGACGTCTTATCTGTGGAAGGCCATGCATGTTTCAGCACAGTATGGCTTCATGGTAAAAAAAAAAAAAGTGCGTGCTGAACTGGCCACCTGCAGACAAGAGATCTCACCAGTAGAAAATATTTGGTGCATCATGAAGCAAAACATGACAAAAAGGACCAAGGAATGCTGAACAGCCAGAATCAAGAACATTTCCCTCCTAAAACTCCTCCATTCACTCCTAAATGTTTACAGACAAAGAAAAAACGGTAAATGGACTGCACTTATAGAACACTTTTCTATCTTATCAAGATACTGAAAGTGCTTTACAACACAATGTGTGTCCTCACTTACCCTTTCATGCAGCACTCTACTATTTCTGTACAAAGACTAATCAGAGCTTTATCACATTCATACACTGATGGGACCTCATCGGAAGCAATGAGGGGTTCAGTGTCTTCAGAGACACTTGGGCATGTGACTGCTACTGGAATCAAACCCCCAACTCTTGCATTGGAGGACGACTGCTCTAACCACTCAGCCACAGCTGCCCACCCACAAAACAGGGGCTGCTTCACAGAAGTCAACATGGCACTGTTCCAGCTGTTTTAAAAAAAAAGTGCTGTTGCCATCAAATTCAAAATCTCTATTTTGTGTTCAAAACAATTGCATTTTTTTAGTCTTAACATTTAATGTTCTCTGTTTCACTGTGAATAAAATAGGAGTTTGTGAGGTTTGCAAATGCTTCTCAGCTTTGTCAGAGTTCGACTTGTGTAATGCAAACAGAACTGCTGCAGTTAAAACTGAAAGCTTCATCTTGATCTTAACAACTGTTTGTCAGGTTGGTTCAGTAATAACTTCTGTATAGTTTCGCCTCAACAAATCCCAAAACCTTTAATGACATTACTGATTGTGTCTCGTGCGCCGGGGACATGCCGATGTGGTGTTTTAGAGCTGCAGATGGGAGAGAGATAGGGTGAGAGCTAGACGAGCCTTGCACTTTCGCTGACCTGAGCTCTGTATCAGGACCAGGGGCCGCTAATCTTTTACAAATGCTGGGAGTCTCCATGACGGGGCCCTCGCTGAGAGAGCTTTAGTCAAAACAGCTCCACTGCTCCTGAATGAAGCCTCAGCCTCCAGCCTCATTCAAACACTGATTAACTAACAAATACCTGCTGCCTGTTCTGCAGCGTTACACAGTCCGGCACGCTCTGCCGGCCTCCATGGAGTTTGACAGCATTCACTTGTGTGTGTGTGTGTGTGTGTGTGTATCAGTTTGTCTTTAAACCATTCAGAAAGGGGTGTCCCCTAAGGTGGGTTGTTAAAACATGCGTCCCCAATGTGGACGTTAGCAAATTACATGTGTGTAGGTGTATGTGTGTGTGTGTGTGTATTTGGGTCGCCCATAGAGCTGACATGTTACACACTTTTCACAATTCATTGGTAAATTGATACGGTACATGTAAAGTGAGCAATACTAAACATGAAAAAACTAAAGTTGAGCACTGAGTGTTGTTGTTTTAGTCGTTCATCGTATTTTAGTGTTTACCGTTGGAAAATAGCTGAATGAATCCAAATGCACTTTGTGCAGTTTTTTTCATTGAACCACTGATCGTTTGGAAAGATTCCACTCTAAAACAAATAGTACAAAAAGGCTTTTTTTGTTTTTGCAATATCTGCAGTGAATTTGTGATTTACGCTGTGGAAAATAAATCCGTGAAATAAAAACCCGACAGCCACAAACCAAGTTGTTTGTGTTTAAAATCATGATATCACATGACTTTTTGTCAGCGTACAGACAAAAACAGAACATGTTAAATATTATTTATAAATTTCTTTCTGAATGAGGTAAGTCATTCAGAAATATCCATTCAACACAGCCCAGATTATAAAGTTTCTCTTTGAAATGAAAATTCAAGTTTTAAGTTTAAATTAAGTTTGTACTCTTTCCCACTCCTTTGTCAAACATGTTCCATTTTGTTTATCTATTGCATGACTTTATTTCTGTTTTTATACATATTTGAATTAAAATAATAAAAATCACAACATGTGCTTTGCTTGGTTTTGTTTTGTTTTGTTTTTTGAATGTCCAGAGGACCAGACTTAGCTTTTTTAGATTTTTCTACCTGGATTATAGAGCATGCATCAGGGTAACATTACAATACCGGTAGTTTTTATTTTTTTATTTTTTTAGCACTTTTCAAACACACATATTTATGAAAGGGCTTAAAGCAACACAGCAGATTTCAAAAGAAACCAAAATGGCAAAAAAACAAAAAAACAACAACAAAAAAACACAACAACAATACACCCCCCCACCAAAAAATACATTTGCAACATTTTTAAATATTTACAATAATGAAAGATTTGAGCAAATAGCAAAGATCTACATAAATCAACCAAAACCTATCTTTAAAAAGTATTTTACTGCTTTTTAATTACATTTACATAAACCTTATATAAAGTGCAACAAACAAAAACAAAATGTGTTTTCAAAAATGCAACAGATCTTCATTATTTTGGTTTAAAAAAAATCAACATTCATTTCAGACAAAACATAGCTAAAAAAATTGTTGCCATGACCTCAATCATCCATTAGTTAGAAAAATAAATGGATAGGCAACACCCAATAAAAAACAATTACTCTGATATTAAATATATTTGTCCATGAGTTTGGGGGCTCCTTTATAAACTTTTAACACTACTATTGATATTGATCTGCATCCAGAAATATAAGCCGGATCTTTTATTCCGTAAAGAGATAATTTATCAAATGTGACTGAAAACAGACAAGTTTGTGGACATGATCTAAGACAGAGAGGACAGATGAGGACAGTGGACAGAAAATGTCAAAAATTTCTGACTGCATGAAAAGGGTATGGGTTGGGGCACTTCAGGATGCACGTTGAAATAGCAGAAGGAGGGATGTTTTTCCAAGCAGAAGTTTTTGCGCATGTTCCGATGATGCAGCTTCACAGACACAAAGTGTGTTTGAGCAGCTTGCATGAAGTCAAACTGCAGCTGGAATTGTATTTTCAGCTGGAATGGACACAGATTCTGTCTGAAACAACCTGCGACCATTAGCGTCTGATGTTTCAGATCACTTAAAACATTAAATAATAAACAAGGATTGTGTAATAAAATAAAAACAAATTAAATTATCTCAGAGAGTGTTTTGCTGGTACAAATTTCACAATTTATTTATAGTTTCTAAACTAAATGAAGGAGGTTAGGAAGATAATAAAAAAATTCTTTATAATTTATAATATATTGGTTAAACGGAGGTTTAGAAAATTTATATAATTACAGTACAAAAAAAAATTAGAGGATTTTTTAATCAAGAAAAATGTGTTGCAGAATTAAGTAAATTTTGTTACTTTAGTGATAACAATCTTTGCATGTCACACAGTTTTAACCACCATTCTCATACATTTAAATCATGTTTTTAGGAAATTTTCATTTGCTCTAAATTATAATATTTCATTTGAAGATTTCTGAGACCAATTTGATATTTTGCTAATATTAAAGATTTTGTTTAGTTTTAACAGGTATTTTGGTGAAATACAAATTATTCTATTTCAGATGTCGACAGTCTGGGTTTTATTAACTGTAAACTAAAATTGCATTTCCTGTGAAACTGCAGTGTGAATTATTATTGCTGAAGAACTTGCAGAAAAACAACTGAAATTAGCTAAAAAAATATGCTGACATTCAGCTGAAAAGGAAGAAAAAACTTAATAGTTAGCAAAAGAAGCAAAGAGCACAAATGTGTTGAATTAGGGTTAAATAAGAAGAAATTAGAACAAAAATATTTTTAAAAAGGCTGAAATTAACAAAAGATAGCTCAAATGTATCTGAAAAGACAGAAAGAAGCTTAAACTACTAAGTACCAGAAGGAAGTGGAAGGAGCTGAAATGAGCTGAAAGAATGTGGACTAAGCTGAAAAAGCTAAAATTAACACAAAACAGCTGAAATAGTTGAAGAAGTGAAAATAGTAAAATAAGCTGAAAGCAGCAGAACAAGCTGAAATTAGCAAAAATAATGTAATTAGGATGAAAGTTGCAGAAATTACCATTATAAACTTGAATTTTTCTGAAAACAGCTAAAGTTAGTTAGAAAATGAAAAGAAAGCTGGTAAGGTAGAATAAGCTTAAAATAGCAATTTTTTAGCTGAATGAGGCTGATAAACTCCAACAATGTTCAGTCAGGTCATCTGGAAATTTTCTCTTTTTTGTGCTGAGACATTTCTCAATCCAGAAGGCTTCATCAGTCTGAGGAACTTCCTCAGAAAAAAGGCTAAGATTAGCATAAAACAGCCACATAGTAGCTAAAATAGCAGAAATAGCTTAA
>JBBPBX010036684.1:18962-31350 GCA_038048925.1 Garcialebias charrua | reverse complement strand
ATGGACACCAGGTGTACATCTAATGGACACCTGGTGTACATCTAATGGACACCAGGTGTACATCTAATGGACACCTGGTGTACATCTAATGGACACCAGGTGTACATCTAATGGACACCTGGTGTACATCTAATGGACACCTGGTGTACATCTAATGGACACCTGGTGTACATCTAATGGACACCTGGTGTACATCTAATGGACACCTGGTGTACATCTAATGGACACCTGGTGTACATCTAATGGACACCTGGTGTACATCTAATGGACACCTGGTGTACATCTAATGGACACCAGGTGTACATCTAATGGACACCTGGTGTACATCTAATGGACACCTGGTGTACATCTATTGGACACCTGGTGGACACCTGGTGTACATCTAATGGACACCAGGTGTACATCTAATGGACACCTGGTGTACATCTAATGGACACCTGGTGTACATCTAATGGACACCTGGTGTACATCTATGGACACCTGTGGACACCTGGTGTACATCTAATGGACACCTGGTGTACATCTAATGGACACCTGGTGTACATCTAATGGACACCTGGTGTACATCTAATGGACACCTGGTGTACATCTAATGGACACCTGGTGTACATCTAATGGACACCTGGTGTACATCTATTGGACACCTGGTGGACACCTGGTGTACATCTAATGGACACCAGGTGTACATCTAATGGACACCTGGTGTACATCTAATGGACACCTGGTGTACATCTAATGGACACCAGGTGTACATCTAATGGACACCTGGTGTACATCTAATGGACACCTGGTGTACATCTAATGGACACCTGGTGTACATCTATTGGACACCTGGTGGACACCTGGTGTACATCTAATGGACACCAGGTGTACATCTAATGGACACCTGGTGTACATCTAATGGACACCTGGTGTACATCTAATGGACACCTGGTGTACATCTAATGGACACCTGGTGTACATCTAATGGACACCTGGTGTACATCTAATGGACACCTGGTGTACATCTAATGGACACCTGGTGTACATCTAATGGACACCAGGTGTACATCTAATGGACACCTGGTGTACATCTAATGGACACCTGGTGTACATCTAATGGACACCAGGTGTACATCTAATGGACACCTGGTGTACATCTAATGGACACCAGGTGTACATCTAATGGACACCTGGTGTACATCTAATGGACACCTGGTGTACATCTAATGGACACCAGGTGTACATCTAATGGACACCTGGTGTACATCTAATGGACACCTGGTGTACATCTAATGGACACCTGGTGTACATCTAATGGACACCTGGTGTACATCTAATGGACACCAGGTGTACATCTAATGGACACCTGGTGTACATCTAATGGACACCTGGTGTACATCTAATGGACACCTGGTGTACATCTAATGGACACCAGGTGTACATCTAATGGACACCTGGTGTACATCTAATGGACACCTGGTGTACATCTAATGGACACCTGGTGTACATCTAATGGACACCAGGTGTACATCTAATGGACACCTGGTGTACATCTAATGGACACCTGGTGTACATCTAATGGACACCTGGTGTACATCTAATGGACACCTGGTGTACATCTAATGGACACCTGGTGTACATCTAATGGACACCTGGTGTACATCTAATGGACACCTGGTGTACATCTAATGGACACCTGGTGTACATCTAATGGACACCTGGTGTACATCTAATGGACACCTGGTGTACATCTAATGGACACCAGGTGTACATCTAATGGACACCTGGTGTACATCTAATGGACACCAGGTGTACATCTAATGGACACCTGGTGTACATCTAATGGACACCTGGTGTACATCTAATGGACACCTGGTGTACATCTAATGGACACCAGGTGTACATCTAATGGACACCTGGTGTACATCTAATGGACACCTGGTGTACATCTAATGGACACCTGGTGTACATCTAATGGACACCAGGTGTACATCTAATGGACACCAGGTGTACATCTAATGGACACCAGGTGTACATCTAATGGACACCTGGTGTACATCTAATGGACACCTGGTGTACATCTAATGGACACCTGGTGTACATCTAATGGACACCTGGTGTACATCTAATGGACACCTGGTGTACATCTAATGGACACCTGGTGTACATCTAATGGACACCTGGTGTACATCTAATGGACACCAGGTGTACATCTAATGGACACCTGGTGTACATCTAATGGACACCTGGTGTACATCTAATGGACACCAGGTGTACATCTAATGGACACCTGGTGTACATCTAATGGACACCTGGTGTACATCTAATGGACACCTGGTGTACATCTAATGGACACCTGGTGTACATCTATTGGACTCCTGGTGGAAAGCCAATGAAACCTGGAGATGTGCAGCTCAGGCAGGACTGCTCTGCTAGCGTGGCGTTGTGTTGAACAACAGAGACAAACCCAGTAAAGACGGGTTTCAATGGTTCTGGTACAGCCCGGCTCGTTTTTCACTTCAGAACCGTCATTCAGAGTTTAACCAGCTCACAGAAAGCTGGACTTTTCATGACTGAATTGCTGTTTTCACACGTTGTCCATCAGTTGATGATGTCAGAGGAACCTTTGAGCCAAGCTTCGCATTCCCACAACTCATACAGCTACGAGTTTTACATCAAGTCTGTTTCAACAGTGAGCAGGTTCTGTCACAGTCCTTCTTAAAGAAGTCTCTGTTTATGATTTATATAGAATTATTTACATTTTTTCACTTAAATTCATCCAGGATTTGAACTACCAACCATACCGGTGCTGCTCAACATTCCTGTGGGCTAAAAAAGTCACTTTAAGCCGACAGGAGTTCATTTTCAGACGCCTATGTTTGTGTTTTTGTTCTTTATCAATCCTCCAGCGGTCCCTGGATGACGGATGGGCCTGTCAGGCCAACAGCAGTCATAACAACACCAGCAGCTTTTTCAGGCGTTTAGCGGAGCTTCTTATCCACATTAACTCATCTACACACACTCACGCTCAGCTCGGCGCGCGTGTGCGCAGCAGACGGGTGGGAAAGTTAGGGGTCGTGGATAACAAGACAAAACCCAAAACACGGCGAGCTCGGCTGTAATCCGTCTTATCTGCGAACGCTGAATGAAAGCAAAGATGGAGCTGAGAGAGCTGATGGCCTCCTTCGAGAAGAGTTGATAACAAATGTTGTAACAACGATAATCTGCCTTTAACGCTGAGCAGAAACCTCAAGAGGAAGAACGAGACACCCAACCTAAAATGGAGAAAGAACGTGAAGTCAAGCCAATCCAGTGAGAAAAGGAGTCAAATCCAATTGGAGAAAGAACAAGAAGTCAAACTTTATCCAGAGATAGAACAAGAAGTCAAAACTCTATCCAGAGAAAGAACAAGAAGTCAAAACTCTATCCAGAGAAAGAACAAGAAGTAAAACTATATCCAGAGATAGAACAAGAAGTCAAAACTCTATCCAGAGAAAGAACAAGAAGTCAAAACTCTATCCAGAGAAAGAACAAGAAGTAAAACTATATCCAGAGAAAGAACAAGAAGTAAAACTCAATCCAGAGAAAGAACAAGAAGTAAAACTCAATCCAGAGAAAGAACAAGAAGTCAAACTTTATCCAGAGATAGAACAAGAAGTCAAAACTCTATCCAGAGAAAAAACAAGAAGTAAAACTATATCCAGAGAAAGAACAAGAAGTAAAACTCAATCCAGAGAAAGAACAAGAAGTCAAACTTTAGATAGAACAAGAAGTCAAACTCTATCCAGAGAAAGAACAAGAAGTCAAACTCTATCCAGAGAAAGAACAAGAAGTCAAACTTTATCCAGAGATAGAACAAGAAGTCAAAACTCTATCCAGAGAAAGAACAAGAAGTAAAACTATATCCAGAGAAAGAACAAGAAGTAAAACTCAATCCAGAGAAAGAACAAGAAGTCAAACTTTATCCAGAGATAGAACAAGAAGTCAAAACTCTATCCAGAGAAAGAACAAGAAGTAAAACTATATCCAGAGAAAGAACAAGAAGTAAAACTCAATCCAGAGAAAGAACAAGAAGTCCAATTATATCCAGAGAAAGAACAAGAAGTCAAACTCCACCCAGATTAAGAAAAATAACTTAAACCCAATACAGAGAAAGAACAAGAAGTTAAACCAATGCAAAGAAAGAATCAAGAAGTTAAACCCAATCCAGAGAAAGAACAAGATTTAGATTTTTAACAAAACTTTATTCACACAGTATTAAAAACATGATCAGGACAAGCTTAAAATTAGTTGTTTACATTAAAAGCTCATTGTAGTTTAGCTCTTTCTGATCAGAAATGGTACATAAGATGTTTTTAAATCCCCACAGTTTCGTAAACACTTTTAAATCCCCAGTGTCTCTGTGGAAGTGAAACTCCAAGGCCAGCCTGGCCTTGACGTTGCACCTCCACAGAGACACAGCATCAAGGTGAGGTCCATCCTGCAGTCTGTCCCTGCAAGACAAATAAATTGCCATCTTTGCCTCAGCGATTAAAAAATTTAAAAGTTGGGACTTGTCCTTAGTGGCTCTGCTGTAAAATACACCATTAATGAAAACTGAATGAGTAAAAAGTGTGTCAAAAAGGTTAAAAATCTGTATTAAGAGGTTAAAAAAAACTGTTAGTCGTGCACAATCCATAAAAACGTGAAAAACATTCTCTGACAAACTGCAAAAAGGACACTCGTTTAAAACTCCGGGACTGATGATAGATAAAAAGGAGTTCGTTGCAATGGCGCCATGAAGGATCCTCCATTGAAGGTCACCAGTCCGTTTTTTTAATCGGAGGTTTATAGAGTGTTCTCCACTGGGGCTTCTGTTCTCCGAACTTGTTGTCCCAGACACTGACAGCCCTGTTGTGCAGAGTCCTCTTGTTCAGCACCTTGACACAGGTCCGGTACAGGACTTTTGAACCTGATCCGCACAAGTCCACCTTTGGGCCTGTGGTACGAAGCAGGGGACCGCTGCTGTCCCCGAGGTCAGGATCCAGGTGGGTCTCCGGAAACGGGTCTGTTGGATCAGGCGGACGACCCTCTGTGGACCACAGCTGCAGGAGACACTCTCCCCAGCTGTCAACCTCTCCTTCAACAAGTCTATGAAGCGCTGCACCAGTCTGGCAGACCGGACTCCGAGCAACGAGGCCACCTCTTGGACGCTGGAGAAATCTGGTCCAGCCGTCTCCACCAGCCGCCTCAGGGTCACCGTCCCAGACCTGCAAAGCACCGTCGACAGCCCCGGCACGGTGCTGTCAGAGACGTCCAAGTCTCGCTCCACAGACTAAAGGTTCTTCTAAAAGCCAATGCAGAGAATTATTCGTGTTTGTTCTGTTGAGTTTAAAAAAGGAGCACAGTTTAAAAACACTCTGATAAAACTGGGGTAACCCCTTTAACTGTAAACAGCCGACATCGGTCAGAAACAGAGCAGCATCCAGCCCCAACCCGCTCACGCGTCTGAGGATGCAGCTGGCCACGTCTCTCCACACTGTGTCAGCAGGTCCTGCCAGGTATTTTTGGAGGAACTGCATTCTAAAAGTGGCCGTACTGCTGGCCAGGTGGACAAGGCCTTGTACCCCCTCCTCTCTTGGTAAAATCAAAACCGACTGTGGCACCCAATGTCGACCGTTCCAGAAGAACTCCACCATCTCAGACTGCAGAGAAAGAACAAGAAGTTAAACCAAATCCAAAGAAAGAACAAGTTAAACCCAATCCAGAAAAAGAACAAGAAGTTAAACCAAATGCAAAGAAAGACCAAGAAGTTAAAACCAATCCAGAGAAATAACAAGTATGACTCAGTTCAGAGAAGGAATAAAAAGTTAAACCGAATCCAGAAAAAGAACAAGAAGTTAAAGCAAATCAAAATAAATTGCAAGAAGTAAAACTCAATCCAGAAAAAGAACAAGAAGTTAAAGCAAATCAAAAGAAATTGCAAGAAGTAAAACTCAATCCAGAGAAAGAACAAGAAGTTAAAACCCAACCCAGAGAAAGAAAAATAACTCAACTCAGAGAAAGAACAAGAAGCTAAACCAAATGCAAAAAAAATTCAAGAAGTTAAACCCAATCCGAGAAAGAACAAGAAGTTAAAGCAAATCCAACGAAAGAACAAGAAGTTAAACCCAATCCAGAGAAATAACAATTACGACTCAATTCAGAGAAGGAATAAACAGTTAAACCCAATCCGGAAAAAGAACAAGAAGTTAAAGCAAATTCAAAGAAAGTACAAGAAGTAAAACTCAACTCAGAGGAAGAACAAGAAGTTAAACCAAATGCAAAAAAGATTCAAGAAGTTCAACCAAATCCAAAGAAAGAACAAGAAGTTAAACTCAATCCAGAGAAAGAACAAGAAGTTAAACTCTATCCAGAGAAAGAACAATAAGTCAAATTATATCCAGAGAAAGAACAAGAAGTCAAACTCCATCCAGATTAAGAACAATAACTTAAACCCAATACAGAGAAAGAACAAGAAGTTAAACCAAATGCAAAGAAATAATCAAGAAGTTAAACCCAATCCAGAGAAAGAACAAGAAGTTAAAGCAAATTCAAAGAAAGTACAAGAAGTAAAACTCAATCCAGAGAAAGAACAAGAAGTTAAATCCCAACCCAGAGAAAGAAAAATAACTCAACTCAGAGGAAGAACAAGAAGTTAAACCAAATGCAAAAAAGATTCAAGAAGTTCAACCAAATCCAAAGAAAGAACAAGAAGTTAAACTCAATCCAGAGAAAGAACAAGAAGTTAAACTCTATCCAGAGAAAGAACAATAAGTCAAATTATATCCAGAGAAAGAACAAGAAGTCAAACTCCATCCAGATTAAGAACAATAACTTAAACCCAATACAGGTAGTCCCCGACTTACGAGCGAGTTCCGTTCCTCCGAGGCGCTCGTAAAGCGAAAATTCGTAACTTGGAACGGCCGCCACGTGTCTCGTAAGTCCGGAATTTCGCTCGTAAGTTGGAACGGTTTTGCTAGCGCGACTACAAACACTCGTTTTTCATCGAAAAACTGCTTATGAGTGCATAAAAATGATCGGAAACGTGTGTCCACATGTTTAGCTAACGAACTGTGGTGAAAAAACACAGAAAAACTCAGTATTTTTTGCGT
The DNA here is from genome assembly GCA_038048925.1 of Garcialebias charrua. Classification (NCBI taxonomy): domain Eukaryota; kingdom Metazoa; phylum Chordata; class Actinopteri; order Cyprinodontiformes; family Rivulidae; genus Garcialebias; species Garcialebias charrua. The sequence goes on along the minus strand of JBBPBX010036684.1, from coordinate 24,235 downwards.
TTTTTCCAAAAATTGGCCAGCTCGTAAGTCCGGATCTTCGTAAGTTAGAGCACTCGTAAGTCGGGGACTACCTGTACAGAGAAAGAACAAGAAGTTAAACCAAATGCAAAGAAATAATCAAGAAGTTAAACCCAATCCAGAGAAAGAACAAGAAGTTAAACCAATTCCAAAGAAAGAACAAGTTAAACCCAATCCAGAAAAAGAACAAGAAGTTAAACCAAATCCAAAGAAAGAACAAGAAGTTAAACCCAATCCAGAGAAATAACAAATATGACTCAACTCAGAGAAGGAACAAGAAGTTAAACCAAATGCAAAGAAAGATTCAAGAAGTTAAACCCAATCCAGAGAAATAAGTACAACTCAGTTCAGAGAAGGAATAAAAAGTTAAACCCAATCCAGAAAAAGATCAAGAAGTTAAAACCCAACCCAGAGAAAGAAAAATAACTCAATTCAGAGAAAGAACAAGAAGTTAAACCAAATGCGAAAAAAGATTCAAGAAGTTTAACCCAATCCAGAGACAGAACAAGAAGTTAAACCAAATCCAAAGAAAGAACAAGAAGTTAAAGCAAATCCAAAGAAAGAACAAGAAGTTAAACCCAATCCAGAGAAAGAACAATAAGTTAAACCCCAACCCAGAGAAAGAAAAATAACTCAATTCAGAGACAGAACAAGAAGTTAAACCAAATCCAAAGAAAGAACAAGAAGTTAAACCAAATCAAAAGAAAGAACAAGAAGTAAAACTCAATCCAGAGAAAGAACAAGAAGTTAAACCAAATCCAAAGAAAGAACAAGAAGTAAAACCCAATCCAGAGAAAGAAAAATAACTCAATTCAGAGACAGAACAAGAAGTTAAACCAAATCCAAAGAAAGAACAAGAAGTTAAACCAAATCCAAAGAAATAACAAGAAGTAAAACTCAATCCAGAGAAAGAACAAGAAGTTAAACCAAATCCAAAGAAAGAACAAGAAGTAAAACCCAATCCAGAGAAAGAAAAATAACTCAATTCAGAGACAGAACAAGAAGTTAAACCAAATCCAAAGAAAGAACAAGAAGTTAAACCCAATCCAGAGAAAGAACAATAAGTTAAACCCTAACCCAGAGAAAGAAAAATAACTCAATTCAGAGACAGAACAATAAGTTAAACCCTAACCCAGAGAAAGAAAAATAACTCAATTCAGAGACAGAACAAGAAGTTAAACCAAATCCAAAGAAAGAACAAGAAGTTAAACCCAATCCAGAGAAAGAACAATAAGTTAAACCCTAACCCAGAGAAAGAAAAATAACTCAATTCAGAGACAGAACAAGAAGTTAAACCAAATCCAAAGAAAGAACAAGAAGTTAAACCCAATCCAGAGAAAGAACAATAAGTTAAACCCTAACCCAGAGAAAGAAAAATAACTCAATTCAGAGACAGAACAAGAAGTTAAACCAAATCCAAAGAAAGAACAAGAAGTTAAACCAAATCAAAAGAAAGAACAAGAAGTAAAACCCAATCCAGAGAAAGAAAAATAACTCAATTCAGAGACAGAACAAGAAGTTAAACCAAATCCAAAGAAAGAACAAGAAGTTAAACCAAATCCAAAGAAAGAACAAGAAGTAAAACTCAATCCAGAGAAAGAACAAGAAGTTAAACCAAATCCAAAGAAAGAACAAGAAGTAAAACCCAATCCAGAGAAAGAAAAATAACTCAATTCAGAGACAGAACAAGAAGTTAAACCAAATCCAAAGAAAGAACAAGAAGTTAAACCCAATCCAGAGAAAGAAAAATAACTCAATTCAGAGAAAGAACAAGAAGTTAAACCCAATCCAGAGAAAGAAAAATAACTCAATTCAGAGAAAGAACAAGAAGTTAAACCAAATGCAAAAAAGATTAAAGAAGTTAAACCCAATCCATTCATTCAACCTTTATTTAGTCAGGTAAATCTTTTGAACCTCATGGGCTCATTTACGAAAGCGACCTGCTAAAACTAAAGAACAATGAACAGCAGTGGTAGAATTTCATTAAACAATAAACAAACAAACAATAAACAATAGAAAACAAAAGAGAGAAAAAAACAAAAGATTTTTTTTTTTAACAAAGTATCAAAAAACTAGCAAAACATTAATCCAGAGAAAGAACAAGAAGTTAAACCAAATCCAAAGAAAGAACAAGAAGTTAAACCCAATCCAGAGAAATAACAAGTACGTCTCAATTCAGAGAAGGAATAAAAATTTAAACTCAATTCAGAGAAAGAACAAGAAGTTAAAGTAAATCCAAAGAAAGTATAGAAGTAAAACTCAATTCAGAGAAAGAACAAGAAGTTAAACCCATTCTGGAGAAAGAACTGATTCCTTGTAGAGTTTTTGACCCGTAATGGAAGTCAAGTCAAGTCAAGTCAAGTCAATTTTATTTCTATAGCACAGCTTAAAACAGATAAACTGTTACCAAGGTGCTTCACACACACAGCATAAAAGTTTAAAAATGTACAGAAACAGTAACACACACCAATAGTAACAATTATTTACAGTAGTAAAAGTACATAAAAATGTATAAGAACAAATTAAAATGAAAAAAAAAAAACCACAGTAAAAAAAAATATATATATATACACTACGACAGCTCACACCGTATGAAACACCAGAGAGAACAGATGGGTTTTTAACAGGGATTTGAACATGAGAAGGGAGGAGGCCTGTCTAATGTTGGGGGGGAGGTTGTTCCAGAGTTTGGGGGCGGTGACTGAAAACGCTCGATCTCCACGGAGCTTCAGACGTGTTTTTGGGACCGCCAAGAGCATCTGATCAGATGATCTCAAGTCACGATGACTTCTTGTGGCGGTGAGGATTCTGTCGTCTGTAGAAACTGTGACACGGTTCAGGACTCATCACATCTTCATCGCCCGCAAGATGAAAAGGGGTAATAATGATTTTACTGTGAAACTCCAATAAAACTTTCAGAACTCAACAACTGATCACGTGTTAGTCCAAGATGTTCTCTCTAACTCAGTCAGACACACGTTGAGCTATAATTCAGCTTGGTGGTAGTTGAGAGTCATCCTGAACCAGCACTCTGAGCGCCATCACAACACGTGACGTGTTTCTGCAATTACTGATAAATGCGTGAGAGCGCCGCCTGCTGGCCACATTAACACACACACATAAAAATCACTAAAATCTTTGAATTTGAACCAAAACGTCATTTTAATTTACAGATAAAAAAAATAATATAAAAAACATTTAGGTTATCCTTCTTTAAAAGTTTTTAATTTTAGTTTTTATATTCCTACAGGTGGATTAAAAACAAGAGAAGATGAAGTCTCCCATCCCTCCAGCTGTTTCTGCAGCTGGCCTGAAATCAGGTTCTGGTTCTGGGTGAAGACGAGTTGGACCGACTGAGCAGAACCAGAGGAACCGTGAAGATGAGGAGCAGCAGAAACTTCTTCCAGCTGAGAGGAGGAGGAGGAGGAGGAGGAGGAGGAGGAGGAGGAGGAGGAGGACAAGAGGCTGAAGAGTGATCCTTGAGAGTTCAAGGAGGGGAGGGGGAGGCGGTCAGGGAGAGGCTCGCGCAGTTTTGGCTCCGGAGACGCGCAGGACGCAGCGGACCGTCCCGGCTCCCGTCGACGGTTCACCGCAGCCCGGAGCAGGACCGAACCTCCCACCGCTGCCCGAACACCAGAACCCACGAGCCAGAGCAGCCTCGAGCCGCCAACTTTCCTGCGAAGCCTGGAAACCTCCGGAGGAGCAGCGGGGACTCCGCGCGCCCCTGCCCGCCGACAGCCGCCCCTGCCCGGGCGCACGCAGAGCGCGGCCCCGCTGACAGAACCTGGACCCGAACGGAACCTCCGTTCATTTGTTCAGATGAAACTTTTCCTCCGCGGCCGGGCGAGCCTGTAACCTGCCCCCGAGAGTGCACGTGAGTGTGCGAGCGCGCTTCTGGACCTTTGGGTTGATGCGTTTTTGGTGCGTAAAATGCCAGGTGGAGTTTTAACTTTGGAGTAAAAATCAGATGAATGTTTAATTTTTTATTGTTAAATAATCAGGTCAATAAATAAACAAAATGCTCTTTGATTTTAGAATAAATCAGTTTATAAAGGCAGATTTTTTAAACATATTGTTGCTATTTTTCTGCTTCTGTCGTTTTTATTTTAAATATTTAAAGACTTTTTAAACTTAACAACCAGTAATTAAAAAATAGATTGTTTGGATTTTATTATGCTTTTTTTTGCAAAAAGAAAATCTATAAAATCTGACTTGACTTTATTTTAAATACTCGTGTTCAAGTTTAATTATTGATCAGTTTTAATTTTCTATAATGAAACAATTCTTTAAGCTGAAACAGAATTAAACTGACAGCAGAAAAATTAATTTACATAAATGTTTTTATTGAAAGTTTAAATCTAAAACATTTAAACAGAACAAACATTATAGATTTATTTTAAATTGTGTTTAAATTCTGCTTCATTTATAAATGTAATATTTAACATATTTGAAAACATAATTATCTCTAATTTCTGTGTATATTTATAAATGATTTTGGAGTAAAAAATATTATTTTTATGCAGGAATAAATCAGATGTTTGGTTCAGCTCAGATTATTTTTTTATTCTTCAGATTAATAAAAATGAGACCATTATAATATAATTTAAAATACTAATTAAAATTAATTTTTAAAATGAGTTAAATGTAATAAATATATATTTTTACTGATAAAACATTTAAAGTAAATGTACTTTGATACTTGCTACAGTGTGTTCTGGGTGTTTCTGTGGACTGACCCCCTCCCCCCCTGCAGCGCTCAGAGGGCGGCCATGTTGAAGCCGGGCGACCCGAGCGGCTCGGCCTTCCTGAAGGTGGACCCGTCCTACCTGCAGCACTGGCAGCAGCTCTTCCCTCAGGCCCAGCTGAAGCCTCCTCTGGTGCCGCCGGCCCCCCCTCCGGACCGCCTCTCCATCCCTGTGGGCGCCCTGCGCCCGTCCCGCCTGCACAGCCACCTCCTGGCCTCCGCGCACTGCACGCCCTCCTCGTCCTCCTCTGCAGCGTCCTCCTCCTCTGCACTCACCCCGTCCTCCTCCGTCTCCACCCCCTCAGGACTCTCGCAGCTCCCCGTCCCTCAACAGATCGCCCTGTTTGGGCAGGCGCTGGCGCCGGTCTGCACCGGGCCCGTTGGACCGGGAGGAGCAGGAGGAGGCGCAGCAGGAGACCTGGTGGTGGTGGTCCCCCCAGAGGGCCACAACCAGGCCGTGGAGATCTTCCATCAGAGCAAGGAGCCGGGCTGTGGGGGGGTGGGGGTGGTG
>JBBPBX010036684.1:0-11902 GCA_038048925.1 Garcialebias charrua | reverse complement strand
AATGTAAAATTATAAAAGCTTATGGAGATGTTATGTAGATGTATATATGTATTATGTAACCATGTATGTATGTAATGTGAGTATGTGTACATGCGTATTTAAATATACAGTAAATGTTTGTATGTGCACTTATGTATATATGTGGACAGTAGATATATGTCATTATATAGACTGCTGAGTCTATGAACAGGGTAGGCAAGTATAAGCCTTGGCTTCAGCCTATTCCTTTTTTGGTAAATGATTGATTAACCATTTTATATTGTTTTCTTTTTGTTTGTAATATTTTTAATTATTGAATTCAGTGTTTTTAATAGTTGATGTTTTTTTGGTTGACAATGTTTTTATACGTACTTCATGTGTTTCCCACAGTCAGAGGTGGAAGCATGAAACCTCCAATAAAGTAAAAAAAAAAAACCTCTAAGAATTTTTCCCATTGACTCAGCCGTGAAGTTGCCCTCCATTTTGTACGCTAATAAACGACTTTAATACGATTTAATTACCTTCAATCTATCACAGCGTAAAAGCAGCTGCCAGTCTTTCAGAAGGTAAGTATTAAAGTTGTGGAAAAGCAGAAAAGAACAACATTAACATCCTGTTCCCCTCGGCCTCGGTGGGAGTTTTCTGCCCTGATAATCATCTCTCATTATGTTGCTGCAGTCAATTAGCATCCATTACTGTCAGCCTGCATCTCTGAGTAAATGTTGACGCTCTCTAATTTCCCAACAATAAGCTGCTCGCCACATTTAGCCTGAAAAAACACGGAGCAGAGACTTTCCCCTCATTTGGACTTTCGTGGAAACAGGACCCTTCTTTCCCTCAGCTGCAGTTTTTCACTCAGAGGACAGGTCCATTCCTGTAGAAGTTCTTTAAAACAAACTGGACTGAACTTTAGCTGCTTCTGAAACATTAGAAAATACTTTGTTTATGTTTATTAAATTTGTTCATTTTTTTTTACAAAAAAAACACACAATACAAGACAATCTCATAAATGATAATGTACAAAATATGAATAAAAAATGAAAGGTAGCAGAAAGAAGAAAAAATCTTATTATATCTGCCCCTTTTTTCAAACAATCAGTTTAAACAATAATAATCTTCAACCAACAGTACAAAATGAATAACTCTTTCTAATTTTCTAACTAATACAATACACATTACGCTATTTCATATATATTTTTTAACAAATTCGTTTTGATCATTTTCTTAAATGTAAACATTGACTTGGCATTTTTAACTTACATTCTCCAAGCCATTCCATAATCTAATTCCCTGGATTGAGGTAGAACGTCCCTTCAAACTAGTTCTGAATTGTGGTTTTACAAACATCTCTGTCCCCTTAAGATTATAACAACTTTGTCTTTTAACAAAATGCATTTGGATATTTAAAGGTAATGCGTTATTCTGAGCCCTATACATAACTGATAAAATATTATAATCTACCAAATCATGGAACTTCAATAACTTCAGTTGATAAAATAATGTACTTGATGGATGACAGTAATGTTTTCTAGTGATAATTCTTACAGCTCTTTTCTGTAATACAAAAATAGGCTTTGTGATTGTTTTACACGCTTTCCCCCAAACATCAATACAATAGATTAAGTGTGGAACAATGATTGTGTTATACAACAAATACAGAGCTTTATCATTCAATAGGTCTCTGACTTTGTACAGTACTGCAATCGATTTAGCTATTTTTATTCTTACAGAATTTATGTGTTGTTTCCATGTCAGTTTGTCATCAATGATAACACCCAAAAACTTCACCTCACTCACTCTACAAATCTCAACACCCTCAATTTTGAGTGGAACATCAACAGTTTTCTTTTTATTACTGAATATCATGTAATTAGTTTTTTCTAGATTTAATGATAATTTATTGATTTTAAACCAAGTTTGTATTTTGACAAATTCTGTCTTTATCAATTCCAACATTTGTTCTATATCTTCACCTAAACAAAAAAATGTGGTATCATCAGCAAAAAGTACACATTTAAGGAGTCCTGACACATTTACCAAGTCATTCACATATAAAATAAATAGCTTTGGTCCAAGTACAGAGCCTTGAGGAACTCCACATGTGATATTACAGAGGTCAGATCTTACATCATTTATCTGTACAAACTTGTTTCCTATCTTTCAAATAACTAGATACCCACTGTAATGCTGGTTTTTATACTTTATACAGAGAACATCAGGTTAAAGACCAACAAACCAGAAAACACAAAGTTACTTTCAACAATTTTTAATGTGTACTTGATAAATGGCAAAAAATAAAAGCACAAAAATAGTCAAATTACTTGAAATGTTTTAATTTAAGTAAACATTAATGTAAGGATGGACGCAGTTAAGGTGGCTCAGTTGGTAGAGCTTCAGCGAGGTTGCTTGTTTGAATCCCGGCCGAGGGCCTTTCTGGGTGGCGTTTGCGTGTTCTTTCTGGCTTTTCTCCAGATAGTCCGGTTTCCTCCAACACGCAGGTTGTCTCGTTTGCCTCTATGTGTCCCTGTGATGGACAGGAGCCCTGTCCAGGGTGTCCCCCGCCTCTCACACAGTGACTGCTGGACATGGGCGCCAGTGACCCCGTGACCTGGAGAGAAGCTGGTAAAGATAATGGATGGATGAACTAAAGGCCTTTTACAAAGATGAATGACTGTAACTTGAGAGAGGATCATATCCTGATGCATGCTCAATAATCCAGGTGAATCTAGCCAGGTTAAATCAGGTCCTCTGGACGGATTCTTCTTTGTTGAAACGTTTCATCACTTGTCAAAAGACTTCTTCACTCTGAGGAGCTGCAGTGAGGAATGCACCATTTCTGTAATGGATGGGGGTGTTTGTCTCCTCTCTCTTTGCCTTTACTCCACAGATTCGGCCAATTGAACAGGATGGTGGTTGGAAAAGATTGATATGGATATATTACTTGTAAACCATAATTTACATTAAATTTTTTAAATTAAATTATAATATGCAATTTGTTTAATAATTCTAACGCCCACCCCTCCTATGGTCCAACCCTCCGCTAATGGCAGCATTCAATGTTAATTAAACGTTGTTAATTCGTTCAACCTTTATTTAAATTCAACTAGACTTAAAGTAAGTGATAAATTAAATACGTAATGTTAATTTACGTTCTAGTTTTCATTTCAGGGCTTTTATAAGACTGAGTGAATAAATGAATCTTTAAATATTTAGTGGTTTAGCTATCGTTAGCATGTCTAAGCTAACCGTTTCCTCCGACGGCTCAGATTTAAGGATTTACCCCAGGTTTGGTTATTAATTATTTATTATTTTATCAGGTAGATGTCGCTGAGGTTTAAAAAATATATATTTTTTAAGACAGCCCAATACCTGCCTGTTAAACACCTGCAAGGATTTATCCAGGTTTGACTGAACAGCTGAAACATTTAATAAAACAAATTATGCTAATAGTTTATGCACTATACAATATAATACGCACATGCTAATACAGTATACTCAAGAGTGAGTATATTAGCAGTTTCTTTACGTGTCTTCATGTGTCTTCACGTTTCTTAATGTGTCTTCATGTGTCTTCATGTGTCTTCACGTGTCTTCATGTGTCTTCATCAGAATCAGAATCAGGTTTATTGGCCAAGTATGTTGACACACACAAGGAATTTGTTTCCGGCTGTTCGTGTCTCTCTAGAAAATGTCTCTCTAAGGAATGATCACATGGGGGATGTGAATGGGTTGGGGGTCACGCTGATTGATGTCTGATGATCAGCTGTTGATGATGGTGACGGCCTGGGGGAAGAAACTGTTCTTGTGTCTGACAGTCTTAGTGGACAGAGATCTGTAGCGTCTGCCAGACGGGAGGAGTTGGAACATGTTGTGACCCGGGTGTGTGGGGTCTGTGATGATTTTTCCAGCCCGTTTCCTGGTTCTTGCGTGGTACAAGTCCTGAATGGAGGGCAGTGAAGCCCCGATGACTTTCTCAGCCGTCCTCACTGTTCGCTGCAGCCTGTTCCTGTCCTGCCTTGTGGCTGCTCCAAACCAGACTGTGATGGATGTACACAGGATGGACTCAATGACTGCAGTGTAGAACTGGATCAGCAGCTCCTGAGGCAGGTCCAGCTTCCTCAACTGGCGTAGGAAGTACAGTCTCTGCTGGGCCTTTTTGAGGATGGAGGTGATGTTGTGCTCCCACTTCAGGTCATGTGAGATGGTGGTTCCCAGGAACCTGAAGGACTCTACCGTAGACACGGGGCTGTTGAAGATTTTGAGGGGCAGCAGTTCTGGGGGGTGTCTCCTGAAGTCCACTCTCATCTCTACTGTCTTCAGTGTGTTCAGCTCCAGTTTGTTCAGGCTGCACCAGGACATCAGTCGTTCCACCTCCTGTCGGTACGCAGACTCGTTGTCATCATTGATAAGTCCAATGACTGTAGTGTCATCTGCGAACTTCAGGAGTTTAACAGACGGGTCTAGATGTTGCAGGATGAAATGCAGTCCCATGTTGACTGCATCATCCACTGACCTATTTGCCCGGTAGGCAAACTGCAGGGGGTCTAGCAGATGTCCAGTGATGTCCTTCAGGTGGGTCAGGACCAGCCGTTCAAAGGACTTCATGACCACAGATGTTAGGGCGATGGGCCTGTAGTCATTTAGTCCTTTGATGGAGGGTTTCTTGGGGACTGGAATGATGGTGGAGCGTTTGAAGCAGGAAGGGACTTCACACAGCTCCAGAGATTTGTTGAATATATTTGTGAAGATTGGAGCCAGTTGTTCAGCACAGATCTTAAGGCAGGAAGGTGAGACACCATCTGGTCCTGGTGCTTTTCTGATCTTTTGTTTCATGTGTCTTTACGTGTCTTCACGTGTCTTCACGTGTCTTCACGTGTCTTCATGTGTCTTCATGTGTCTTCATGTGTCTTTACGTGTCTTCATGTGTCTTCACGTGTCTCAATGTGTCTTCATGTGTCTTCATGTGTCTTCACGTGTCTTAATGTGTCTTCATGTGTCTTCATGTGTCTTTACGTGTCTTTACGTGTCTTCATGTGTCTTCATGTGTCTTCACGTGTCTTAATGTGTCTTCATGTGTCTTCATGTGTCTTTACGTGTCTTTACGTGTCTTCATGTGTCTTCACGTGTCTTCACGTGTCTTAATGTGTCTTCATGTGTCTTCATGTGTCTTTATGTGTCTTCACGTGTCTTCATGTGTCTTCACGTGTCTTCACGTATCTTCACGTGTCTTCATGTGTCTTCATGTGTCTTCACGTGTCTTCATGTGTCTTCACGTATCTTCACGTGTCCTCACGTGTCTTCATGTGTCTTCATGTGTCTTTACGTGTCTTCATGTGTCTTCACGTGTCTTCATGTGTCTTCATGTGTCTTTACGTGTCTTCATGTGTCTTCATGTGTCTTTACGTGTCTTCATGTGTCTTCACGTGTCTTCATGTGTCTTCATGTGTCTTCATGTGTCTTAATGTGTCTTCATGTGTCTTCATGTGTCTTCACGTGTCTTCACGTGTCTTCATGTGTCTTCATGTGTCTTCATGTGTCTTCGTGTGTCTTCGTGTGTCTTCGTGTGTCTTCGTGTGTCTTCTGTGCTTAGTGTGGGTCAGTTTTCGTCATATCATCACTTCATGGAATATGGGATGCCATATTTTTCTTACAGAAGAAATCACACCAAATATTTCCCTGTGATGGTGAGAAGCCAGAAACAGAAACTCATTGTTTGAATGGTTTTAAAAAAGTTTTTAAGATCCATTTTCTTTTATACACTTTTCAGTTCGCAACTCATTCAGTTCTTGTTCTATTTTAACAATTCATGTCTCAAAACGTTCAGCTCCTTCAGGACATTCCTGCTCTGCATTTTGTGCAGATTTTACTTTAACTAAATACAGTATAAATATTTAGCTTTGTCGGCCATGTCTTTCCTCATTGAAAATGACTGGAGCTCCTTCAAAGTCTTCAGCTGTTTACAACCTTTTGCTGCTCATTTCAGCTCTTCTTCTGCTTCAGCTTTTTTTCAGCATCTGTGTATTAATTTCAGCTTCCTTCAGCTTTTTTCAACTTCTATCTGCTAATTTTTTCAGCTTTTTCAGCTACTTTTTAGTTAGGTTTTTTTTTGCCTTTCTTCCGTTATTATTATTATTATTGCTAATTTTGACATTTTGTGCATCTACAGTACTTGTACAAGTTGTTTACTTTTCAGCCTCTTTCTGATACTTTTAGCATTTTTCTGTTCATTTTACTTTAATGTTTTTTAGTTTCAGATGCTGTGTAATGTGTCCCTGCTTATTTCAGCCTCTTTCTGCTCATTTCTGCTCCTCTGATTTTATTATCCTGCTTTCAGCGAGTGTCAGCTGTTCACACTCAGCTCACATTAAGTTCAGTGATGAACCCTTTGACCTTTTAACCTGCATTTTAGCAGAAAGTGCAATTCCTCAAGTTTCACTTTGCTTTTCTGCCAGAGCTCCTGCAGCTCCAGTACCTGGGTCTACAACCTGCAGGTCCTCTGGCTGGTTCTGAGCGGCTGTGGAAACATCTGTAGAAACATCTGTAGAAACTTGGTGTTGTCTGTGGAGGAATCGGCCCTGTTCAGGCCTTTTCTCCTTATGGAGCCGGCTGTACTTATCTTTCGTTTTGGTCCCTCAAAATGGCGTAACAATCCTGTGGCGTGTGCGTGGACAGATCTGTGGTCGATTCTGCTCGTGTTTTATGTTGTGGGTCTGTTTATTAGTTTGTAGTTGACCTCTGACCTCTTGTTGTGTGGTTTGAATGTTTCATAAAGAAGACAAACACACACAGAATGGTCTCACAACATGTTAACTATGAATAGAACCTGTCGACCCATCTCCTCGTGTCCTCTGCAGGTTGTGACATGTGCGCCGACAACAGGAACGGCGAGTGTCCGATGCACGGCCCGCTGCACTCCCTGCGCCGCCTGGTCGGCACCAGCAGCACGGCGGCGCCCGTCCCACTGCCAGACGTTCCTGATTGGCTGAGAGACCTGCCCAGAGAGGTAACGCCGTCCAGTCTGTCCGTCGCGTTACATGTGCTGCATCCTGGATTTACTAACACCTTTAGGAAAAAATAACAACAAAGTGACATTAAAGGTCCACTGACATGATTTTTTACTATTCCTAAAATTGCTCAAAATATATATATTTTATCATTTAAAGCTGATATTTGTAATTTCTGGAACACGCTGGAACTTAGAAAAATTTTGAACAGAGACATGTTTCTGGTCCCTCCCCCTCAGAGCCATATATGGCTCTGCTCCCACTCGCTCTCGATGTAATTCAGCTCTGCTTCCTTAACTCCGCCTCCACTGCATGTCCTATCAGCTGCTCCGAATTTCTGTGTTTATATGTTAATAAAATGTTCTAAAAAATAAAATAAAAACAGGGAGCGCTGGTCCAGCACACCAGAACACCATGAAATCTGCAGAGCCTCGCAGCCACGTTGAACCCGAGTTTAATTCACTCGTGACAAATTCATTCATTTCCTCATTGTTTCAGTCATGGAGTCAGCGGAGGAGGAAGCGATCACTTGACTTTTGGCAAAAAAACAAAAGAAAAGTCCAGATCAGGGATGAAGAAGGGGAATTTAATACATTTGTGTCACATACAAAACAGTTTTGCATCGCTTTGCAATCCTTTGAACGAGAACGTGCGCGGCCGCTGGGGCTGGGACAGGCGGGGGCAGCGTGAGAAGCTCTGTTTTTATTGGCTGGTTAACGGCGGGTCACTGTGGCTTTTTAGAAATGCTTTTAGAGAAGCAAGGGGACTATAGTTTTTTTCAGAGATTACTTTGTCTAACATCAGTCTGTCAGGAGATAGTGACAGAGTGAAGAAATATGTTAAAAATATATTGTTAGAAAAGTTACATATAGCAGCTTTAAATATGTTCGTTTTTGCAAACAAAATGATAAATCACTTTAATTTTGCTTTAAAAGTGATTTTGAACTTCAAGCCGTGTTTAATCATGGGAAATCCGATTACACACGAACGCACCATCTGTGACGTAGTGAGAGGCAGAGCTCTGGGCTTGTCACAGTGCGCGGGTGTGAGCAGCTCCACATGAAGGTAAGTCTGATACAGCATCAGACCTAAATTAGATCCTGTTGTTTCTTGTTCCATCACCCAAACTATTTTCTGCTTCCCAAAATGAAGACAAATAGCTCAAATCTTCACATAGATTGATAAATTTGTCGGGTTTTAAATGGTCTGCTATTAAAGAGACCAGGGGCCTCATGTACAAAGACTTGCGTAGATTTCTTACTGAAAAGTCACGTACGGACAAATCCAGAAAAGTGTCCACGCACAAAAAAATCCAGATTTATCAAACTGTGCGTACACCGGAATCCACGCACATTCCTTATGTACAACACAATCAACGTGGAATTCAGCGCACATGAGAGAGTGGCCGACTCCGCCCTTGACACGCCTCCGTATGAATATGCAAAGTCATTCAAATATGCCATGCACGACAGGAATGTCGTCTCTGCTCCATTGCAAATCATGTCGGAACGTGGAAAAAAGAGGAACTTCACGGACTGTGAACAGAAATCACTTCTGAGTGAGGCAGAGAAGCACGGAAAAAGGCTTCATTCGGCACGCACAGTGCAAAACAAACCATCCACTTTTAAATAAGAAGTTGACCAAGCTGATCTAACATGCCTGTATAGCTTAGTGGCGAACGCGCCCGCCCTTCGTCCCAAAGGTCGTGAGATCGACTCCCGCTTGGTACAATGTTTTTTTTTTTCATTCCGGATTTAAAGACCACAGGAAAACTATTGAATGAAACAACAAGAAATAGAACAATACATGAAATGAAAGGAAGCAGACGATTTATTGTTTTGTAAATAGTTTTCATGTGTATTTCAATCTGGAACGAAAAAAAAAAGAAAAACGTTGTACCATGCGGGAGTCGATCTCACGACCTTTGGAACTAAAGGCAAGCGCTTTACCCACTGACCTAAACGTAGGCGTGTTAATACACCTTGGTTAACTTCTTATCTAAAGAAATTACATCTCATTGTTGTCAATATTGTTGCCACTATCTGGCGCATGCTTTTATATCCACTCATCTAATTGCGTCCATGTGGATGTAATAATCGTTAATCATGTGTGTTTGGTGGGATTTATGATTGTTTTCACATCGTGGACACGGTTTCACAGATCACCTGTAAGTGTCGCCAAAGGAACAATAACCACAGAAACGTGCGTACGCCAACAGGGGAGCAGCCGTGGATTTCTACGTGGATGCGCAGATATTCCCGTTCATATCAGATTTGATACATACGCCACTTTGCGTGGAAAGTGACGTGCGCAATGTTTTTGTGCGCACGCATGGTTGATACATGAGGCCCCAGAGCTCTGCCTCACACTCTGCAGACTACGTCACAGATGGTGCGTTCGTGTGTAATCGGATTTCCCATGATTAAACAGGGCTTGAAGTTCAAAATCACTTTTAAAGCAAAATTTAAGTTATTTATCATTTTGTTTGCAAAAACGAACATATTTAAATGATAAAATTTATATATTTTGAGCAATTTGATGAAAAGTAAAAAAAAAATCATGTCAGTGGACCTTTAAGGTAAAACAGACATGAAAAATAAGAAGACGACTTTATATGAGACAAATTCAACCTGTTGCTTCAACAACAGACTTAATGGCAGGCGCCACACTTACCTGGAAATATTGACCAAACACTGAACGGCTGCTGTACTTCTGCACAGCTGCTGCACAGTAGCTAAAACCTCAAATAGGCTAAATTTGTAGCTAAAAGCAAAAACAAGTGAAACAACATCTAAAATCTCAAATGAAGCCTTGATGCAGTTTATTTAAACATTTTCAAATATTTAACTTTACAAAAGTATAAAGTTTACAAAAACTAAAAGCCATGGCTGTAATATCCTGAACGAGCTGAACATTTTGTCCACTAAGAGGTTAAACTAGCTGAACGTCTGCTGAAATATTCCTAAAGCCGTCTAAAAGCTGCAAACAGTAAATAACTGTTAGATGTTTATCCATCAGCTCTAAGGGCTGAGAATAAAACAAACAAACACAAACATTTGACGTTTTCTGAGAAAAGACTCAAATAGTTTTCATGAACAGCTTCCAGGCCTTTAGCTAGCAGCAGCATAAACGAGTAAATCAGCCGATGACTGCTCATGAAACAGCTGAAAGCAGGAGTGTGAAGGTGTCCTCCTCTGGGTGCAGGTCTGTCTCTGCACCAGTACGGTTCCTGGTCTGGGTTATGGGATCTGCGCGGCTCAGAGGATCCCTCAGGGAACCTGGATCGGCCCGTTCCAGGGCGTCCCTCTGCTGGTGGACAAGCTGCAGTCCGGCGCCCTGAGGAACACCAGACACCTGTGGGAGGTGAGTTTGTCAGAACCGCAGCTCAGAACCCGACGTGTGACCGCTGCCAACACAAACACAACAACAACACAAACACAACAACAACACAAACACAACAACAACACAAACACACAACAACAACAACACAAACACAACAACAACACAAACACAACAACAACACAAACACAACAACAACACAAACACAACAACAACACAAACACAACAACAACACAAACACAACAACAACACAAACACAACACAAACACAACAACAACACAAACACAACAACAACACAAACACAACAACAACACAAACAAAACAACACAAACGCAACAACAACAACACAAACACAACAACAACACAAACACGACAACTACACAAACACGACAACAACACAAACACAACAACAACACAAACACAACAACAACACAAACACAACAACAACACAAACACAACAACAACACAAACACAACAACAACACAAACACAACAACAACACAAACACAACAACAACACAACAACAACACAAACACAACAACAACACAAACACAACAACAACACAAACACAACAACAACACAAACACAACAACAACACAATCACGACAACACAAACAAAACAACACAAACGTGACAATACAAACACGGCAATGCAAACACGACAATGCAAACACGACAACGCAAACACGACAACACAAACACGACAACGCAAAGACATCAACGCAAACACGACATCGCAAACAAAACAACACAAACGTGACAATACAAACACGACAACACAAACACGACAATGCAAACGCGACAATGCAAACGCGACAACGCAAATGCGACAACGCAAACACGATGACGCAAGCACAACAACGCAAACACAACAACACAATCACGAAAACCCAATCACGACATCACAAACACGACAACACAAACACGACAACACAATCACGACAACACCAACAAAACACAAACACGACAACACAAACACAACAACACAATCACGAAAACACAAACATGACAACACAAACACAACAACACAATCACAACAACACAAACACGACAACACAATCGCGACAACACAAACAAAACAACACAAACACGACACCACAAACAAAACAACACAAACGCGACAATACAAACAAAACAACACAATCACGACAACACAAACAAAACAACACAAACGTGACAATACAAACACGACAACACAAACACGACAATGCAAATGTGACAATGCAAATGTGACAACGCAAACGCGACAACGCAAACGCGACAACGCAAACACGACAACACAAAGACATCAACGCAAATGCGACAACGCAAACGCGACAACGCAAACGCGACAACGCAAATGCGACAACGCAAACGCGACGACGCAAGCACAACAACGCAAACACAACAACACAATCCCGAAAACACAATCACGACAACACAAACACGACAACACAATCACGACAACACAAACAAAACCACACAAACACAACAACACAAACACAACAACACAATCACAACAACACAAACACGACAACACAATCACGACAACACAAACAAAACAACACAAACACGACAACACAAACACGACAACACAAACAC
>JBBPBX010036683.1:0-31350 GCA_038048925.1 Garcialebias charrua | reverse complement strand
TTGGCTTCCTGTCACCTACAGAATTCAATACAAAACTGCTCTCATTACACACCAATGCTTACACGGAACTTCACCTGACTATCTAAAGGACATTCTTGCACCATATTCATCCACCCGGTCTCTACGATCACAGAACAGTAATCTACTTCACATTCCACGAACCAAATTAAGGACCATGGGAGACAGGGCATTCTGTGTGGCTGCCCCCCGCCTATGGAACTCCCTCCCTGACTGCCTGAGAGCTCCACAGTCACTGGTTGACTTTAAAAGCGGTTTAAAGACTTTTCTTTTTAAGCAAGCCTATTCTGCCTCCGCATGATTTTATCTTTGATCTTGGTTGATAGTATTATTGATTTTACTTGATTTTATCACTTGTTTTATTTATTTATTTATTTATTTATTTTTTAAGCAGGCCTATTCTGCCTCCACATGATTCTGTCTTTAATCTTAGTTGATACCATTATTGATTTTATTTGATTTTATCACTTGTTTTATTGTTGTAGCACTTTGAGATTTTTATTAATGAAAAGTGCGGTATAAATTGAATTTATTATTATTATTATTATTATTAACAAGGGTTGGTGAAAAAAAGGTCGGTGAAAAAAACAGCAGAAAGTAACAAAAAAGATAGAGGAGCAAAAAGTACGAGGAGTAGCGGCAGCCAAGGCGCGCCCGCGTCCGCTCACATGTGCTGTCACACAGGTGCTGTGCTAGATTTACACACTAACAGCTGTTCCACGTGTGTAGCTGACTGAACCACTCTGCTCAGTGTTTGTTCTGATATCCGTAAGTACATGTAACATATATTTAAACTACACCAAAATATTTTTCTTATAGGTCAATGGTAACGAGAAAGGTAAAATAAATCCCATTGTTTTCCACTCTAATGATCAGGGTAATTTGCAATAGTTCACTTTTAATGTCCTTGTTTTCTTTATTATCCATGTTTTATTAAAAAAGGAGATTGGATGAAAAAAAAAAATCAAGCTTCGATTCTTTGTTCAGAGAGACCAATTACATTTTCTTATTATTTTTCATTAACACAGGGTGTGCTTTAAAAACGAGTACAATGCAAAGTCTAAAGATTCATTACAGCCCCATAATTGCTTCTGATTAATTTTCTCCCTTGCTGAATTTAGCTTGCTTAAAGTCAAATTGTAGAGAATACGGAATTCAATAAGATGCTGAAATGCATTTCTGCTTGTGCTGAATCCCAATTACAGTAGTTACAACGAGGCTTTTCGGCACGGCGCGGCACAGTCTTTCCTCTGCTGGGTGTTTTGCTGAGGTTGCCCCACCGGTCTGTCAGGGAGCCTGCAGTTTCTGCTCAAGTAAACTGGTGTGACCTCACAAGCATATTCCCATTTTCTGCTTCACTGAACTGGTGGTCCCCAATAAACCTAACACCATCATTTAGTTAGGCAGGCTGTGGAGTGTTTTCTTTTTTTCCTCCAACCCACACAGTCCGCTTGGATTCCCTGAGCTTAGCAGAGTAGAATTTATGCGTATCGTTAGGTCTCCTTATTTATGCACCTTAAAAGTAATTGAAAAGTTTAATCGCCTCAAGAATTCTTTTTTTAAATTCACACAGCTTTTAAAAAAATGTTTTATGCAGTTCGGATTTTGTCTGATTCTCCTGCCAGTTACTTCTCGAAGGAGCCAGTCCTTTTTCTCAAAGAGGCTTTCAAACACGGGAGCCTGGGCGAAGTGCTTTTCCATCATCTCTTCCATGTTCTGTCATGCGGACAAGCAGGTTGGAACAGAACAGCTGCTTAGCTTTTGTGCTGAGGGAAAATGGACTGCAAGGGAGAGAAAGGAGGAGGCTTTGTGATGGAGAAAAATAGTAAAGAAGGGAGGGAGATGCAAAGTAAAGTCCTGCTGTGATGCTGGCACTTAATCGGGTGCTTCTGAATTGTTCCCATGTCAGGCACAAATAAGAAAACTACACAGAATTAATTTAAAGGTATTGTGACATGATTTTGTAAATTTGAATATTTGTCAGAACATATATATCTTATATCATTGAGCTCTGTTCGTTTTTGCAAAATAAATTATAAATATATTAAATTTTTATTCCAAGTTATGGTAGTTTTTTTCTCTGGGATACGCCCCTAAAAATCTGCGCATTTCCGCAAAAACTTCATTGTGACGTGCCTACGTGACTACGGGAAGGCACGCTCCAACGTGCATTTAAATAATAATGGGGAGCATGTCCGATTGCGTCTGAGATATATCATTTTAAGACAGTAAATCATCCAAAACTCTCATTAATGAACCCTCCCTGAATAAAAAGAAACTACAGATGTTACCTGATCGCGCAGACATAATTTAAAAATACATTATTAGCAACGTGTTTGCTCCGGGCTCTCGGCTAATGTTTCTTAGCAGCCATCTTGGCAAACAGAGTCCCTGACACCGGTCACGTCTGAGATATATCATTTTAAGACAGTAAATCTTCCAAAACTCTCATTAATAAACACTCCCCGAATACAAAGAAAACAACAGATGTTACCTGATTGCGCTGACATAATTTAAAAATACATAAATAGCAACGTGGCCTGTACTGTATCTCGGCTAGTGTGTTAGCTGCTACCTCGGCTTTTTATTACCGGTTGCGTCAGCGATATATCATTTTAAGACAGTAAATCATCCAAAACTCTCATTAATAAACACTCCCCGAATAAAAAGAAAACAACAGATGTTACCTGATTGCGCTGACATAATTTAAAAATGCATAAATAGCAACGTGGCCTGTACTGTATCTCGGCTAGTGTGTTAGCTGCTACCTCGGCTTTTTATTACCGGTTGCGTCAGCGATATATCATTTTAAGACAGTAAATCATCCAAAACTCTCATTAATAAACACTCCCCGAATAAAAAGAAAACAACAGATGTTACCTGATTGCGCTGACATAATTTAAAAATGCATAAATAGCAACGTGGCCTGTACTGTATCTCGGCTAGTGTGTTAGCTGCTACCTCGGCTTTTTATTACCGGTTGCGTCAGCGATATATCATTTTAAGACAGTAAATCATCCAAAACTCTCATTAATATCCCTCCCCGAATAAAAAGAAACTACAGATGCAGACATAATTTAAAAATACATTATTAGAAAAGTGTGTGTGCTACTGATTCGGCTAGCTTGTTAGCAGCGAACATAAATAATCTGCCGTGATAATTGGCTTCATACACTCACAGTGTATAAAGTAAAACAACATGAACTCACGTAAAATATATAGTTTAGAATCTAAAACACTACACACCTCCGATTATGTTTACACAAAGACTTACTCATCTCCTGGACAGTCTTCCGATGGTCCCTGCGTTGTTTGCATGGTAGCTCCTGTGGGACTTTCTTCTGTAGATTTTCTTTTAAAAATAGTAGGAATAGCATCCGGTTTTAAAAGTCTTCTGAATCTTACTGGTAATCCAAAAGATTCTTGTAAACCAGGTCTTTCCAGATAACAATCGGCAGTAAAATGGTCGCTGCAGACATACGAGTAGGAACCCACCGGTCCTTGTCTGGTCCATTCTGATTCTTGTCGAAGTTTCTCATCTTTTGGAAATTTGTGAAGAATCACTTGTTCACTGCTGATATTAGAACACCCAAATGCGCTACAACGTGACGGCATTTTTCAAGTTACACAAAAAAAAGAGGCGATCTTTCAGGAAATGAATCCTATGGCAAGCAGTTAACACACAAAACAAACGGGCAAGGCTCTGCCTTCTGCCCGTTGTGACGTTGATGACTGGCGACGACGACTGGTGATGACGTATTGCGGAAATGCGCGGAATTTTAGGGGCGTATCCCAGCAAGTACCAGAGAAAAACATTACCATAATTTAGAATAAAAATTTTACATATTTATAATTTATTATGCAAAAACGACCAGAGCTCAATGATATAAGATATATATGTTCTGACAAATATTCAAATTTACAAAATCATGTCACAATACCTTTAAAGTAACTAAACCTGAAAGTGCCTTTAAAAAATATGTAAACTTTTCAATGAGACAACGTGGAGAAAGTTAAACTACCTTGGTCTGGTTCAAAATCTTGGTGTTATTTTTGATCAGGACTTGTTTTTTTATCCCAACATTAAAAACGTTACTAGAACCACCTTCTTCCACCTGCATAATATCACTAAAATTGTAAACATCTTATCGAAAAATGATGCAGAAAAACTTGCATTTGTCACATCTAGACTGCCCTATTGTAATGGTTTATTATCTGGGTGTCCAAATACTTCTTTAAAAAGTCTTCAGTTGATCCAAAAGGTTGCTGCCAGATTCTTAACTGGAGTTACTGGGAGAGATCATCTCTCTCCAGTTGTAATTTCTCTCAATTGGCCAGAGTCCAGAATTGAATTCATAATCTTACTTCTAACCTACAAAGCTCTCAACAACATAGCTCCATCTTATATTACATATCTAGTTGTTCCATATTTTCCTAACAGAGAACTTAGATCTCAAACTGTCGGTTTACTTGTGGTTCCTAGAGTTTCCAAAAGCAGCATGGGAGGAAGATCTTTCAGTTATCGGGCTCCTCTCTTATGGAACCAACTTCCAGTTTCTGTCCATGAGGCTGACACATTGTCCAGTTTTAAGACTGGACTTAAGACTTTCCTTTTTGATAAATTATATAGTTAGGGTTGCTTTGGGTTTCCTGAGCTGTCCCTTAGTTATGCTGCTATAGGCTGATGGACGATAAACTGACCACATTTCTTCACTATACTACTGTCTTTACTTACTCTGCTAAACCTGTTTTGCATTTGTAAATATTTTTTCTTTCCTTGACATGTGTTTTTTGTCTTTCAGGTACACCTGAACCATGGGTCTGCAACCTTTACAATCAAAAGAGCCATTCTTGCCTCTTTATTCACTGAATTAAATGTGTCCAGACCCACAAAAACTGCTACAACTCTGGTTATTAACTACTATAAGTTTGTTGGAGGATGTTTTTCTGGCCACCCTGTAATGTCACCCCTACTACCTGTAATGTCACCCCTACAACCTGTAATGTCACCCCTGCTACCTGTAATGTCACCCCTCCTACCTGTAATGTCACCCCTTCTACCTGTAATGTCACCCCTACTACCTGTAATGTCACCCCTACTACCTGTAATGTCACCCCTACTACCTGTAATGTCACCCCTGCTACCTGTAATGTCACCCCTACTACCTGTAATGTCACCCCTACTACCTGTAATGTCACCCCTACTACCTGTAATGTCACCCCTACTACCTGTAATGTCACCCCTGCTACCTGTAATGTCACCCCTACTACCTGTAATGTCACCCCTACTACCTGTAATGTCACCCCTACTACCTGTAATGTCACCCCTACTACCTGTAATGTCACCCCTACTACCTGTAATGTCACCCCTACTACCTGTAATGTCACCCCTACTACCTGTAATGTCACCCCTACTACCTGTAATGTCACCCCTGCTACCTGTAATGTCACCCCTACTACCTGTAATGTCACCCCTACTACCTGTAATGTCACCCCTACTACCTGTAATGTCACCCCTGCTACCTGTAATGTCACCCCTACTACCTGTAATGTCACCCCTACTACCTGTAATGTCACCCCTACTACCTGTAATGTCACCCCTACTACCTGTAATGTCACCCCTACTACCTGTAATGTCACCCCTACTACCTGTAATGTCACCCCTACTACCTGTAATGTCACCCCTGCTACCTGTAATGTCACCCCTACTACCTGTAATGTCACCCCTACTACCTGTAATGTCACCCCTACTACCTGTAATGTCACCCCTGCTACCTGTAATGTCACCCCTACTACCTGTAATGTCACCCCTACTACCTGTAATGTCACCCCTACTACCTGTAATGTCACCCCTGCTACCTGTAATGTCACCCCTACTACCTGTAATGTCACCCCTACTACCTGTAATGTCACCCCTGCTACCTGTAATGTCACCCCTGCTACCTGTAATGTCACCCCTACTACCTGTAATGTCAACCCTACTACCTGTAATGTCACCCCTACTACCTGTAATGTCACCCCTACTACCTGTAATGTCAACCCTACTACCTGTAATGTCACCCCTGCTACCTGTAATGTCAACCCTACTACCTGTAAGATGTCATGTATGTATGTATAAGTATGTCCTTTATGTCAATGCCTGCTGACAAATGTTGCAAATTAATTTCCCTAAGGGGACAAATAAATCTATATCTATCTATCTATCTATCTATCTATCTATGTAATGTCACCCCTACTACCTGTAATGTCACCCCTACTGCCTGTAATGTCACCCCTGCTACCTGTAATGTCAACCCTACTACCTGTAATGTCACCCCTACTACCTGTAATGTCACCCCTGCTACCTGTAATGTCACCCCTACTACCTGTAATGTCACCCCTACTACCTGTAATGTCACCCCTACTACCTGTAATGTCACCCCTACTACCTGTAATGTCACCCCTACTACCTGTAATGTCACCCCTACTACCTGTAATGTCACCCCTGCTACCTGTAATGTCACCCCTACTACCTGTAATGTCACCCCTACTACCTGTAATGTCACCCCTACTACCTGTAATGTCACCCCTACTACCTGTAATGTCACCCCTGCTACCTGTAATGTCACCCCTACTACCTGTAATGTCACCCCTACTACCTGTAATGTCACCCCTGCTACCTGTAATGTCACCCCTACTACCTGTAATGTCACCCCTACTACCTGTAATGTCACCCCTACTACCTGTAATGTCACCCCTACTACCTGTAATGTCACCCCTACTACCTGTAATGTCACCCCTACTACCTGTAATGTCACCCCTACTGTAGTAGAGATGACATTAAAGCTGAAAATATCTAATGATTTTTAACATTTATTTATATTTTTACATTTTAAAACAAAATAGAATACAAGATTACAGTATTCTAAAGAAGGAGAAAAAATATGTCCTTGCCCAATGTTTAAAAACTAAAACAAACTATGCAGGTCTACGTAGTTTGTAAAAATAAAAAGAAAAGAAACAAAATAAAAAGAAACTGTCCAGATGAACTGATTGAGAATGAGCGGATTTGATACCTGGACTATTGAGAATGAACTTTCTTATGCAGGTCTATGTGATTTTTTCCCTAGTATTCACATATTTGCAAAGGAAATGATAAGAAAACTGATAAAACTAGTCCTTTTTATTGTTATAAGGACCAGTTAAATCCAGTTTTAAGTTAGTTTTGGTCAAACCTTGAAAGAGCCGCTGCAGAGGGACTAAACAGCCGCATGTGGCTCCAAAGCCATGTTTGCAGACTGCTGACCTGGACCTACCGTATATCTGGAACTGTCATTCTGTGTTTGTTTTTACTTCCTGTCCTCCCAAACCCAGCCGGTCGAAGAAGATGGCCACTTGTCCTGAGTCTGGTTCTGCTGGAGGTTTCTACGTGTTAAAATGGAGAGTTTCCTTTCCACTGTTGCCTTTGTACTTGCTCAGGATGGGAGACTGCAATAAAGTGAAGATTCAACGTGTCTGCTGGATTCCTTAGAGAACTTTACTAACTGTTTTTTCTATATGTGAATGTTTCTGTAAAGTGCCCCGAGACAACTTTGTTGTGAATTGGCACTATACAAATAAACTGAATTGAATTGGTCATCCATTGCCAGGCAGCATTTTCTCCCTTAGAGATAAGGATTTGATTTTCCAGAACAAGCTGCTCTTTGGCTTACCCCCCCTCAGATGAAACAATATGGTATGAATCGAACAGGAATGTTCAACACTGGAGGAGAGACTCAAACGCCTTTACAGAGGTCTGTGAGGAACAAAGGCAGCCGAGGCTTACATTGACTGACACAAATCCTGAGTCTTGGTAACTAGCCTCTCTGGCTCCCACTCTGAGCGCAGCAGACAAAAACTTTGATCTCTCACATGCAGTCACCTGGCTTTTTTCCACCACAAAGGATAAGTCCAAGCAGATAACACACACAAACCTAAGTTTGTTGCTTGAGTTTCGACTGATTATATAGCGTTGCGCAGCCGCTTTTTTCGTACTGAGTTCCAACACGAGTCATGAAAATGTACCTGAACCCTCAGAAGGTCTCCATCCATCTTGTACCTGCTTCTTCCATTTTGGGTCACGGGGGTTGCTGGTGCCCATGTCCAGCAATCACTAAGCAAGGGGCGGGGTACACCCTGGACGGGTCGCAAGTCCATTACAGGGACACATAGAGACAAACGAGACATTTCTTTATTGTTCCCTTGTCCATGGATTGTGCTGTACGCAGAGGCGGCTCCAGGGGGGAGCTTGGGTGTGCTATAGCCCCCCACTGGAAAAGTCACAGCACCCCCTTAGCACCCCCAAGAAAATATCAGATTATTTTCTTTTTCATCTGAGTTAATATTCTTTAACATGTGGTTGTTGTGATATTTTCCTCGCAAAACACAACTAATAAATAAATAAAAAATCAGTGATTATATCGGGTTAAAAAAAAATCTGATCCACCAGCTGAAGCCCACAAAGATGAGTGATGCTCTCAACACTGACCCAGTAAGGAGCAGAAACAGGTGACATGATGCCTCTGGTTATGCCATTTTTAGCTAATAACTTGATAAATCATTTCCTGGCTTGCAGTGATAATAAATGACTTATCTGGTCACATTAACCAAAAGCCAAAATAAACTTGATTAAAATAGCCCCACTGCATCTAAATTCATGCGCGTATAAAACTGAAATAATTCCTGCTCAAAGAGTTCATTTTGCCTTAAGCCTTGACTGATTTATTATTATTGCTTGTTTATTATTGTTGTTGATTTTTAGTTTGATTATTTTTGTAATAAAACTTAAAAGACAACTTTATTTGTATGATTATTCATTTGTTCTGGTATAGAACTCCCTGTAATAACATATTCACCCTTTACTAATCAGAATCAGTCACTGAAGTACTTTGTAGAATATATTGATTAAGTTGTTGTTGGTCAGTAAACTGACCAGTGGGTGCCAAACTTTAATGAATGAAAACATAAATAAAACAACCCTGATGCATGCTCAATAATCCAGGTAGAAAAATCTAAAAAAGCTAAGTCTGGTCCTCTGGACATTCAAAAAACAAAAAAACAAAACAAAGCAAAAAATTGTAGAAACGTTTCGTCTTTCGTCCGAAAGACTTCCTCAGTCTGAGTCAACTGTCCCCCTCCTACAATGCTGTGATTGCTGGTATCACTCAGCCCTCTGTGAATAGCAAACAACCATCAGGGTGCTAACGATCCATTGTTAGGCTGATGGTCCTCCTTGATCATGTGAGCAGCTGGTTTCAGGCTGTCATCAGCCAACTGGTTGTGTAACACTGTGAGAGGGTGCTATTTATAAGACTGAGCTGAACCCAGCACCTCAGACTGAGGAAGTCTTTCGGACGAAAGACGAAACGTTTCTACAATTTTTTGCTTTGTTTTGTTTTTTTTTGTTTTTTTGAATGTCCAGAGGACCAGACTTAGCTTTTTTAGATAAATAAAACAAATGTAGTGGGGCTGAGATGGAAAAAGTGGCACCCTTCTTCCTCCATCTCACCCTTTGTTATGGCTAGGAGCTTCTACCTCATGAACCCCTAGTCTGAATTATCACTGTGAAAACACCCTGATGCATGCTCAATAATCCAGGTAGAAAAATCTAAAAAAGCTAAGTCTGGTCCTCTGGACATTCAAAAAACAAAAAAACAAAACAAAGCAAAAAATTGTAGAAACGTTTCGTCTTTCGTCCGAAAGACTTCCTCAGTCTGAGGTGCTGGGTTCAGCTCAGTCTTATAAATAGCACCCTCTCACAGTGTTACACAACCAGTTGGCTGATGACAGCCTGAAACCAGCTGCTCACATGATCAAGGAGGACCATCAGCCTAACAATGGATCGTTAGCACCCTGATGGTTGTTTGCTATTCACAGAGGGCTGAGTGATACCAGCAATCACAGCATTGTAGGAGGGGGACACTGTGAAAACAAATCACTGTAATACCATTTGGTTATGTGCTGCTGATCTCATGCTGCTGATCTATTTCATGTTGCTGTGTTCACTCGTCCTCATCTGCTCACACAGACTCATGTTCGTGCTGCTATTGTTTGGCGCATTGTTTCGTACTAGTAGTGCTTAGTGTATTTTTAGTTTAGTGTATTTCTTATTTCATGTCTCAGATCTTTTTTTACTGTTTTTCTTTACAATTTGTATTTTTGTTGGATGTAACTGGGACCCTGTCCATAGTTTCGTTCCACCTTATGTACCACATGTGATGTGAATGACACGCATTGACCTTGAGAACTGAAAGAACAAATGATGCTTCATAGCATCCTCAGTAAAATGCTTAGCCCCCCCTTAGCACCTGCAGAAAAATATCTCTGGAACCGCCACTGGCTGTACGGCATCATGCTCCTGTCTCCCTCCATAACTTCTAATTTTTATTTAAGTTTTTCTGCCACATCAGCCCTTTTTGTTACATTTAAAAAAAATTCTTTATCTTGGTCTTGAGTTCCCGAGTCCTGTCTGAACCTGGGTCCAACCACAGAACATGACATGTTTAGTAACATCTAACATTTTCACAACCATTTCCATCCTCAGCTAACCAGACATCTAACTAATCAATGACTGAAAGAGGTAAAAAAAAGTTCAGGTATTGCTGTCTTAAAGAAGTTTCATCATTTAATGGATTTTTTTAAAGAAAAAAACCTGATAATAATTTTATAAAGATATTGTACTGACCTGTTGCCATCTTCAGCATCCAAGCAAATGGGCGTAAGCTTTATCCATATCTCCTTTGAGGTTATGTGAAGCCTTCACTGAATACCTGAAGGCCCGGACCATTTGTTTAATTGTAACCGGATCCGGATAAAATGAGGAAGGGCATCCAGTGTAATAAATAATTGCCAAGTCTTGATGCGAGTTCACTGTGGCAACCTCTGACGAAGGGAGCCACCAAAAGAAGAAAAAGAAGGAAAAAAGTGTCACTGGGCCTGTAGAAAACAAGCTGTTGCATCAATGTTTCTGAAAAGCTCTGTGACTTAAGTCCAGACATTAGAACCCCCCCCCCCAAAAAAATAAAATAAAAATAAAAATAAAAAACAGGATTAAAAAAATAATTTTGGAAGTATATTTCTCACCAAAAACTCTACATGTGGATCAGAGGGGCAAAAGCAGTGTAAAATCTGTTTTTAAATACATCTGGTGTAGATGGGGATGAAACCTGGAAACAGGTTGTTCGTTCCTGAAAAAGAAGTCAGAAAATCATTACTGAGAAGACTGAACTTTGATCATTCACAGTCAGACAGACTGTGCAATAATGACGAAAAATTATTATGACTTTCAGCCTTCCTGAGTGGGGCACCTTCTTCACCAGCTGATCTACAGAGTGCCTCAGATGGAAAGAGTATCCAGAAGTGGTCTGCTTTTTTTAAACCCATTTTAACACTGCAGTCCAACAATGGATATCACATGAACTAAAAAAAAAATCAGTGCAGCTTTCAGTACAAATGTATCATGCATCTTGTGAATAAAGCAGCATTACTTGCAAGTCAATGTACCACTGAGCTATGTAATCTTCAGCTCTTACCAGCTCATAGCAGACACACCTCTAACATTTGATTGTAGTAGTGCAGGGCCTGATTTAGACTCCACTGATCTGTCTTGTCCATTGATCTACTTGAGTTGGTGTCAACAATCAGAGCTTCTAAATAATCCAGATGTCTAATCTAATCCAACATAGACTTTTAAAATATCTTCTTCTCCTTATTCTGCTCCATCTGATCAATCTGTCTCCGTAAAACGATTCTAATCTCAAGTCTTCATTGGTTGTTTTAAAACCTATTCTCAAACAGCTAACTCTGGATCCTACTGTCACATAAACTGTACACTTGTGTGTAGACAAAATAAATACAAATGAAGATAAATAAATGTGTTTTTAAAATCAAATGTACCATATTTTCTGGACTTTAAGTCACACTTTTTGGTGGCACAGACTGATGGTACTGGGTATTTTTCATTATAAACTTAAATGTTTTTGCATTCAGGTAAAAACCTTGTATTTTCATTTTTGAGCATTATAATGGTTTTGCAAATCTGTCTGGTTTAATAGATGAATAATCAAGAATTCAGTATAGTGCCAAGTCACAACAGAAGTCATCTCAGGGCACTGAACAGAAGCATCCATATATGAAATATGTTAACCAAAAATAGCCATTTCATCCATTTTCTTCCACTTATCCGGGGTCGGGTCACGGGGGTAGCAGCCTAAGTAAGGAGGCCCAGACTTTCATCTCCCCAGGCACTTGGGCCAGCTCCTCCGGGGGAATCACAAGGCATTCCCAGGCCAGCCGAGAAACATAGTCCCTCCAGCGTGTCCTGGGTCTCCTCCCGGTGGGACATGCCCGGAACACCTCACCAGGGAGGCGTCCAGGAGGCATCCTAACCAGATGCCCGAGCCACCTCAACTGGCTCCTCTCGATGTGGAGAAGCAGCGGCTCTACTCTGAGTCCCTCCCGGATGACTGAGCTTCTCACCCTATCTCTAAGGGAGAGTCCAGACACCCTGCGGAGAAAACTCATTTCAGCCGCTTGTATCCGAGATCTTGTTCTTTCGGTCACAACCCAAAGCTCATGACCATAGATGAGGGTGGGAAAGTAGATCGATCTGTAAATTGAGAGCTTTGCCTTTTGACTCAGCTCTCTCTTCACCATGACAGACCTTTCATGTGCTGTTTCACAGCCGATGCTGCACCTATCCGCCTATCGATCTCATGCTCCAGTTTTCCCTCATTCGTGAACAAGACCTGAGATACTTAAACTCCTCCACTTGGGGCAGGACCTCCTCCCCGACCCGGAGAGGGCACTCTACCCTTTTCCGGCTCAAGACCATGGCCTCGGATTTGGAGGAACTGATCCTCATCCCGGCCGCATCACACTCTGGCTGCAAACCGCTCCAGTGAAAGCTGTAGATCAGAACCTGATGAAGCCAATAGGACCACATCATCTGCAAAAAACAGAGAAATGATTCTAAGGCCACCAAAACGGATCCTCTCAACACCTTGGCTATGCCTAGAAATTATGTCGATAAAAGTTGTGAACAGAATCGGTGACAAAGAGCAACCTTGGCAGAGTCCAACTCTCACTGGAAACAAGCCAGACTTACTGCCGGCAATAAGGACCAAGCTCTGACACCGGTCGTACAGGGACCTAACAGCCCGTATCAAAGGGCCTGGTACCCCATACTCCCGGAGTACCCCCCACAGAACCCCCCGAGGGACGCGGTCGAATGCCTTCTCCAAGTCCACAAAGCACATGTAAACTGGTTGGGCAAACTCCCACGCACCCTCCAGGACCCTGCTGAGGGTGTAGAGCTGGTCCAGTGTTCCACGACCAGGACGAAAACCACACTGCTCCTCCTGAATCTGAGGTTCGACTATCCAACGGACCCTCCTCTCCAGAACCCCTGAATAGACTTTACCAGGAAGGCTTAAGAGTGTGATTCCCCCTATAGTTGGAACACACTCTACAGTCTCCCTTTTTGAATGGGGGAACCACCACCCCAGTCTGCCAATCCAAGGGAACTGTCCCCAATGTCCACGCAATTTTGCAGAGTCGCGTAAGCCAACACAACGCCACAACATCCAGAGCCCTAAGGAACTCTGGGCGAATCTCATCTACCCCCAGGGCCTTGCCACCGAGGAGCTTCTTAACTACCTCGGTGACCTCAGCACCAGAGATTGGAGAGCCCGACCCAAAGTCCCCAGGCTCCACTTCCTCAATGGAAGACGTGCCAGTGGGATTGAGGAGGTATATTCGAAGTATAGTGCTCTGCCCACCGACTCACAACATCCCGAGTTGAAGTCAGCAGCACGCCACCTCCACTATAAATGGTGTTGGTGGCTTACCCCTTTCCCCCCCTGAGACGCCGGATGGTGGACCAGAATTGCCTCGAAGCCGTACGGAAGTCATTCTCCATGGCCTCTCCGAACTCCTCCCACGCCCGAGTTTTTGCCTCAGCAACCACCCGAGCCACATGCCGTTTGGACTGCCGGTACCCATCAGCTGCTTCCGGGGTCCCACAGGCCAAAAAGGCCCAATAGGACTCCTTCTTCAGCCTGACAGCATCCCTCACCGCCGGTGTCCACCACCGGGTTCGAGGGTTGCCACCATGACAGGCACCAACAACCTTGCGGCCACAGCTCCAATAAGCTGCCTCGACAATAGAGGTGCGGAACGTGGCCCACTCTGACTCAATGTCCCCCGCCTCCAGTGGTGGGCACAGACCGCTAGAGAGCGCTAAAACGCTATTCCGCTTACAATGGACCTAAACTTTTTGTCAGCGTTTTTGTGAATTGACTAACTTTTATAATTCATAAGCGGATTTATGCTATTTTTATTTAAAATGCAGTACCGCTAATAACTAATTATCTATCAGTAAAAAACAATAAACTTATTTACAAGCTTTTATGCTGCTTGTTTTTTACCTTTTTCCCCACGTAAACAGCAGAGGAGGAAAGGGTGTGAGGGGGAGGGGGGCAGAGCTGAGAACAGACTGGGCTCTACCATGTAGGTAAATGCCTGGGGGTCCCATTTCAGCAGTGGCCCCGGCCCCGCCTCGCCCCGTGCAGTCACCTACATCACTAACATTGCTCATGCTTGTTAATGTACATTTAACATAAAAATAATTATAGTTACGATGAAAACGATCATTAAATACGCAATAAAAAAAACGGTCGATTTCTTTATCCCCCTACTAAAAATGGACTATTCCATCTTGACAACTTCCGGGTCATAGTTGAACTCAGGGGCTAATTCTGTAGCTGGCTGCGCTCGGTGTCTTCATAAATCCGTAAATAACCCGCTGTTTCAAGCCAAATTAACGTGGCCGGATGATTTTATTGTGTGTTTTGTGATGACCATTCGACGGTGAGTCGTTATTTTTATGTATTTTAGTTACTTTTCATTAAATCTGTTGACTCCCTATAGACGCTAACTGTGTCTGCCTGTTACACCGGTAGTGCTGGGTTACTAATGAAATCCGTAAATAACACCGCTGTTTCAAGCCAAATTAACGTGGCCGGAGGAGTTTATTGTGTGTTTTGTGTCGACCATTCGACGGCGAGTTGTTAGTTTCATGTATTTTGGGTTACTTTTCATTAAATCTGTTGACTACCTATTGACGCTGTGTCTGCCTGTTACACCGGTAGTGCTGGGTTACTAATGAAATCCATAAATAACACCGCTGTTTCAAGCCAAATTAACGTGGCCGGAGGAGTTTATTGTGTGTTTTGTGTCGACCATTCGACGGCGAGTTGTTAGTTTCATGTATTTTGGGTTACTTTTATGTATAAATGCGGTGGCGACACACCCGTGTATTTGAGATTTAAACGTGGTTTTAGGGATTAAAAGATCATTCTATTTTTTGTTAATTTCGTGGCCCAATAGAATATATGTACGTAAAGTATTAAATAAATCCTTTGATTTTTGTAATTTCATCCTTTTAGGATCATTTTTGTTACTTTACAGTTGGCAGTGTAGTGCAAATATTGATAACGCTGCCGGCTATATATAAATATATATATATATAATATATATATATATATATATATATATATATATATATATATATATATATATATATATATATATATATATATATATATAATATAGAAATATATAAATAGCGGATTAGATTAGCTTCCCCTAATTTTCATAAGACATTTGTGCTTTTGAAATTGTGGACCTAAAAAAATTAATAAGCGTTTTAGAAATTGTGGAACTAATTTTTTAATTAGCGGTGCCCACCTTTGCCCGCCTCCCTCGGAACGTGTTCAAAGCTCTCCCGGAGGTGGAAGTTAAAGCTCAGTCTTACAGGGGGCTCTGCCAGACGTTCCCAGCAGAAAATCACAATACGTTTGGGTCTGCCAGGTCTGACCGGCATCCTCCCCCACCATCGGAGTCAACTCACCACCAGGTAGTGGTAAGTTGACAGTCCGCCCTTCTCTTCACCCGAGTGTCCAAGACATGCGGCCGCAGATCAGATGAGACGACAACAAAGTCGATCATCGAACTGCGACCGTATCCATTTAGCCTATAAAAATAAGAATTTAAGACTTTATCTGAGGAGCAGACTGCTTTGAACTTAACTCTATCACAGAACTCTCATCTTGAGCAATCATGAAGGCAACTGTAGAAAGGAAAAACTCCCTCATGAGGAAGAAACCTTTAGCAGAACCAAGATCAGGACAAGTGGCCATCTGCTTCTATCGGCTGGGTTGGAGAGGAACAGATACACAATGGCAGGTCGAGAATCACATGTTAAGATAGAAATAATATCAAATGAAAACTATTCAATTTTAGCAAATCATTTAAGGAAATGAGGTCAATTTGTCCTCCAGTAGTCTAAGCTGAAGGCAGCATAACAAGCCAACCCTACCTATAGGATTTATCAAAAGGAAAGTCTTAAGTCCAGTCTTAAAACTGGACAATGTGTCAGCCTCATGGACAGAAACTGGAAGTTGGTTCCACAAGAGAGGAGCCTGATAACTGAAAGATCTTCCTCCCATTCTTCTTTTGGAAACTCTAGGGACTGCGAGTAAGCCTGAAGTCTGAGAGTGAAGTGCTCTGTTAGGAAAATATGGAACAATAAGATCTGTCATACAAGATAGAGCTATGTTGTTGAGAGCTTTGTATGTTAGAAGTTAGATTTTGAATTATATTCTGGATTTGACAGAAACTAAAACTGGAGAGATATGACCTCTCCTACTAACTCCAGTTAAGACTCTGGCAGCAGCATTTTGGATGAACTGAAGACTTTTTAAAGAAGTATTTGGACACCCAGATAATAAACCATTGTAATAGTCCAGTCTAGATGTGACAAATGCATGAACCAGTTTTTCTGCATAATTTTTAGATAATATGTCTATAATTTTAGTGATATTATGCAGGTGAAGAAGTCGGTTCTTGTAATGTTTTTAATGTGTGCAATAAAAGTCAAGTCAACTTTATTTGTAGAGCACATTTAAAGCTGCACTGACATGATGTTTTAACTATGCATCATTTTGCACTACATATATATATATATATATATTATCATTGAACTAGGTTCGTTTTTGCAAAATAAATTATAAATATATTTAAATTTTATTACAAATTATGGTAATTTTCTCGCTGGGACACGCCCACAGAAATCCGAGAACTTCCACGATAAGTCACATAAGTAACGTCATTCATCTCCTTACGTCACGTGCTGCTCAGTGCGCACCTTGTAAACAACATGGCGGCCGATACAGAACCAGACGAATTTAGCAATCTGAGTGAAGAATAGAGCGATTTTTAGTCAGTTTGGGAAGCCAAAGTTATTTCAGGGGGTTAAACAATAAACAGCATGTTCTAATTTATGTCTGCAGCTGTATTTAATGAAGCATTACCAACGAGGAAGCAGCTAGCGGTGGCAAGCCGCGACTTTACTGGACTTGTGAGGACCGAGGAGACGTGACCAGTTCACGTCGTCCACAGAGCACTGATTGGTACTGCTTTAATTAATCTATCTATCTAATAATTATTCAACATTACTTATAGTTTAAAAAAGATGAGTCCCTTTGAAGCATCTGTTTTATTTTTTATGTTTATTCTAACGTTATGTGCAAGTTTCACTGCACTGAATCTTTACATCAAAAACGAAATTTCACTCAAATTCTGTCTAAATAACATCACTACATTTTCATTTCTGGATCATCATGGTGTGCAGTGGTTTCAGCTGTAATAATCAAAATAAAACAATATTTGATATTCACCCTATTATAAGTGTAATCATAAATATTTGCTAATTTAAGCTTGTTCGACCTTTTCATCCTGGAGACAGAACCGGTCCGACCCGGAGGCCTGCACTCGCAGAAGCAGATTAAAAAACAAACAAATAAATAAAAAAATCTATAATGCTCCATTATTTGATTCATTAATTTATAGAATTTATAAAACATTAAGTGCATGTTTGCTAACATTGATAGAGAGAGCGAGAGAAACTGAAAATATCTAAATCCATTCAGCCACAGTTTTTTTTTGCATATTTAGATAATGTTATCAAGTTTTTTGTGAAAATTTCTGCTACTTTGAGCAGCCACCCTGCTTGTGAGTGCTTGTCTTTGAAGTTGTCATCCTTCTTTGTGGTTCCTGCAAGGAACAGTGCTGAGCTATGATGACCAGTCTGAAGAGTGGACCACTACGCTTGCAGCCAGCCAGAGCACGCTGGTGTAGAGATGGGAAAACGCTGCAGCTGAGCAGGTGACATTATGTCAGACAACATCCATCCATCCATCCATCATGGTTACATCCATCCACCCACCCATGCATCCATCCATCCACCCATCCATGCATACATCCATGCATCCATCTATTCACCATCTATTCCAGTTTTTATAAAGCTCATTTCAATTCCTATCACTTACTTTTGGTTCTTCTTTTTCAGATACTTTTCAGCTTTTTGGTGGCCTAGATTTATCTTTTTGTCTGGACCCTCTAGTCCCGAACAGAACCATTCTTGTCCCAGAGGTGTTCGGAACCGTTAAGATCTCGTCTCTCATCCTCAGCTTTCAACCTTGCTCTCAGCGGAGGCAGTCGCAACCCTTCCCTCTCCTGTCCTTCCCCCCCCCTGCTGCTGGCAGCTCCACAGCAAAGCGCCTCGAACGCAAATTAAGATGGATTGGAGGTTTGGGCATTCGATTCTACAAGAAGATTACCACAGAAGAAGGCACAAGGGGAGCCTTTTCAACCTCACAGAGTGACGGAGGATACGCCATGGATTCCGCCATGGATTCCGTGGATGTCTGGGTGTGCTCGGGAGGTGACGAACCTTGGAATCTTGGATTATATTGGTTATGATGGCAGCGCTTTCCTTTTGGCATTTGTGGAGCACTGGTCTATCACAAAAGAGGGAGACTTCAGCAGGACTTAATGCCTGGAGCACCCGACGTCTGGTCTGCGCTGTGACCTCGAGAAATCAGCTGTGTGCGAGCTTATTCGGGGGGTGAACAGATCAACCTTGGTTTTAGGACTCTGTTCGCTGTGGTCAACATCAGAATTCAGCTGTTTGAGAGCTTATCCAGAGGGTGAGCTGGTCACCCTTGGACTTAGGACTCGGGTCGCTGTGGTCAACATCTGAGGTCAGAGTCGGATCAGTGGGAGAAAAAAGTCCCGAATTGGATCATATGAACAGAATGGCCCTTACAGACTGAAGGCGGCTGAAATTACAAAGTGTGCCTGATGTAATAATAATATTTGTAATTCTTATCTGGCTCCCTTGGAAACAGCCTTGGAAAAGGCTGGATATCTAATCTCTCCTGAGACGTGGCTACTGTGGAAAAAAGCTGTTGTTGTCTTGTCTGCCCCCCCCCGGAGAACTTTTCTATGCGCGTTATCGGAGGCATCCGGAATGTTTCATGGACAAATCCTCCCTGCCTCGGTTTCAACCTGCAACATGTAACTGTCATAAATGTGCTTATGATATGGTTTTTACTGGGTCATGCGGTGTCTTGCAGACAAAATGTGATTCATTTTTTTTAATATCAACGCTGTGACCCCCATGGTTTCTTTCCCTGTTTTCCCACCTTTGACCTTCATCTGGAGACGGATGAGAGAAGGCCGCGCTGAAGAACATGTGAAGACATGTCATGTCATGTCATGTCATGTGTTTTGATAAGGCAGCAGCTTTTCACACTCAAAAACCCTCTCCTGGATGACTGTGATTACATAATCACGCTGTATCGATGAAAATTGGTGCAATGTTAATAATAAATGACTCTTGACTCTTGACTCTTACCGTCGCATAGACGCCGGGAACTCATCATGGCTCCTTCCGGCGGTGGAATAACCTGAACCAAATAAACCAGCTGCAAGGGCAGGGCAGAACTTGGACTTTTTTTCTTTGCTTAAATTTGTTTTGTTTAAATAATGAAATGAAATCAAATGTATTAGCAAATTTATTATCACAAACTACTTTTACTAATACAGTCAACATGACGTCATAATACAATCATACGTTTTTTTAATTGTTGTTTGCTATTCTTAGAACAACATCCAGACAGCATGTCTGAAAGCTGTATACCACTGGGTAACGCATCTGAAATCTTCACCTTTCGACGAATTCCTTCAATCACCTCTGGTCATTGGCAATTTGTACAGATACACCTGGAAAAATAAAAATGTTTTAGTTGATTTTGGACAGAGTCATATATTTCTGAATTTATGTTTTTATTAATAAATTTAAAATAGAAAAAACATGTATGCATGGATGGGTGGATGGATGATGGGTGGGTGTGGATGCATGGATGTATGCATGGATGGATGGATGCATGGATGGGTGGATGGATGTAACCATGATGGATGGATGGATGTTGTCTGACATAATGTCACCTGCTCAGCTGCAGCGTTTTCCCATCTCTACACCAGCGTGCTCTGGCTGGCTGCAAGCGTATAGCGGTCCACTCTTCAGACTGGTCATCATAGCTCAGCACCGTTCACTGCAGGAACCACAAAGAAGGATGACAACTTCAAAGACAAGCACTCACAAGCAGGGTGGCTGCTCAAAGTAGCAGAAATTTTCACAAAAAACTTGATAACATTATCTAAATATGCAAAAAAACTGTGGCTGAATGGATTTAGATATTTTCAGTTTCTCTCGCTCTCGCTCTCTCTATCAATGTTAGCAAACATTTTATAAATTCTATAAATTAATGAATCAAATAATGGAGCATTATAGATTTTTTATTTATTTGTTTGTTTTTTAATCTGCTTCTGCGAGTGCAGGCCTCCGGGTCGGACCGGTTCTGTCTCCAGGATGAAAAGGTCGAACAAGCTTAAATTAGCAAATATTTATGATTACACTTATAATAGGGTGAATATCAAATATTGTTTTATTTTGATTATTACAGCTGAAACCACTGCACACCATGATGATCCAGAAATGAAAATGTAGTGATGTTATTTAGACAGAATTTGAGTGAAATTTCGTTTTTGATGTAAAGATTCAGTGCAGTGAAACTTGCACATAACGTTAGAATAAACATAAAAAATAAAACAGATGCTTCAAAGGGACTCATCTTTTTTAAACTATAAGTAATGTTGAATAATTATTAGATAGATAGATTAATTAAAGCAGTACCAATCAGTGCTCTGTGGACGACGTGAACTGGTCACGTCTCCTCGGTCCTCACAAGTCAAGTAAAGTCGCGGCTTGCCACCTAGCTGCTTCCTCGTTGGTAATGCTTCATTAAATACAGCTGCAGACATAAATTAGAACATGCTGTTTATTGTTTAACCCCCTGAAATAACTTTGGCTTCCCAAACTGACTAAAAATCACTCAATTCTTCACTTCAGATTGCTAAATTCGTCTGGTTCTGTATCGGCCGCCATGTTGTTTACAAGGTGCGCAACGAGCAGCACGTGACGTAAGGAGATGAATGACGTGACTTATCGTGGAAGTTCTCGTATTTCTACGGGCGTGTCCCAGCGACAAAATTACCATAACTTGCAATGAAATTTTAATATATTTACAATTTATTTAGCAAAAACGAACCTAGTTCAATGATATTATATATATATGTAGTGCAAAATGATTTATAGTTAAAACATCATGTCAGTGCAGCTTTAAGGCCCTGTTTACACGGCGCGTATTTTGAGTGGAACCGCTACTTTCTCTTTGCGTCTTTGCTTATCGTTGACACGAGTTCACTGGCCCCCCTCTTTGCATCCGATACTTTTCTGATCTACCTCTCAAGGTGGAGATTTTTGCTGACCCCTCGTTGATAATGTAAACATCTCCCGCTGCTCTTTTGTTTGAGTCTCGAGCGCGCAGCACACACGCACGGACAGTCAGGGGCAGGCGGACATTTCACGTGTCACGCTGCAAAATATGTGCTAATTATAAGAGTTTAACAATAATAATAATAATAAACAGTATTTATTTAGCGTGGGAGATATCTAAATTTATCTGAGCTATCTATCTGGACTTGTTACGTTTTTTAAACAATGCGTAATGTGCTGTGAAAATGAAGACACCAGGTTTATTTTTTATTTATTTATTCAACACCACAAACTGTATGTCACACAAACACTGAGAATTAAATTGAACACTATTAAAACACGTTAACTGAACTGTTTACTGCGTTAATGAACTGGACTCTTGCTGTGTTTTCATCTGGACCCAATCAGAACCGGTCCGCCTGAACGACAGCTTCCACCTGACAGAAAAAATAAATAAATAAAATAAAAACTCTGTTGTTGTGTGATCAAAGTAAACACAGGCAAACATTATATTAAGAACGTTGATTTACCTGCTGTGTTTATCACGGACTAAAGTCCGACATATATATATATATAAAATAAAAACTCTGTGATCAAAGTAAACACAGGCAAACATTATATTAAGAACGTTGATTTACCTGCTGTGTTTATCACGGACTAAAATATATATATATCATCCTCATGGACTCGGTTCAGGTCCACTCAGCAACTGGTGTGCAGCTTGTTAGATGAAGAGAGTCCCGCTTGGTGTCAAATCTGTCGACTATTATCCAAATCCAGCTTTAACTTGTTGTTAAGTTGTTGTTAGCTCAACGCTTTAGCACAACAGAAAGCAGCAGTCTGTCAGCAGAGTGACGCAGCACGCATGCTCAGTAGGTGAAGGTTCAGCAGCACGCATGCGCAGTGGGTGAAAGTGAGGGGGACATGAGGGAGGGGGGAGATTCGAGCGGATCTGTGTCAACGCAAAACTTTTCACCTAATTAACATGCCCAAAACATCCGTTTCCCCCCACAGTGTCCGTGTAAACAGGGCTTAAATCCTTCCGCTCCCAGTCTTCCCCTGTCTCCATGGGTGTCCCCCAAGGCTCTGTCCTCGGACCCCTCCTCTTCATCATTTACCTCCTTCCTCTAGGTCACATCTTCCGCAAATACGGCGTCCATTTCCACTGTTATGCTGATGACACACAGCTCTACTTGTCATCAAAACCTAACTCCACCCACCCACCCTCCATCCTCACCGACTGTCTCAATGAGCTAAATCACTGGTTTTCTAACAATTTCCTTCAACTAAACAGTAACAAAACAGAAATCATTCTTGTCGGTACCAAAAACTCTATTTCAAAATCAGAACATCTTCTCGTCCCCCTTAACAACTCTCTGCTATCCCCCTCCCCTCAGGTCAAGAGCCTCGGTGTCATCCTCGACACCACTCTCTCCTTCACTTCACACATCAACAATATTACTCGGTCTGCCTATTTCCACCTCCGTAATATTAACCGTCTCCGTCCTTCTCTCACACCCCGCTCCACAGCCATCCTGGTGCACAGTCTTGTGACTTCCCGTATTGACTACTGCAACTCCCTTCTCTACGGCCTCCCCAACAAATCTCTCCACAAGTTACAGATGGTCCAGAACTCAGCTGCCCGTGTCATCACTCAAACCTCCTACTATAACCACATCACTCCTGTCCTGCAGCAGCTCCACTGGCTCCCGGTTAAATCACGCATCATCTTCAAAATTCTACTTCTCACGTTCAAATCTATCCACAACCTTGCCCCTCCTTATCTATCTGACCTCCTACAAATCTCCATCCCATCACGCTCTCTCAGATCCTCCTCTTCGCTACATCTCCATGTACCCTCTGCCCACCTCTCCACCATGGGGAGCAGGGCCTTCACCTGCTCTGCCCCTCACCTCTGGAACACTCTACTGCCAGACCTTGAAACACCACCTCCCTTTCTCTGTTCAAGACAGCCCTGAAAACACATATCTTTAGACTAGCTTATCATTAACTTTACTAAATGTATTTTTATTATTTTGCATTTTATAATCTTTATGTATTTTATATTTCAATTTGTCACTGATAATGTTTGCACTGTTTTGGTTTTTTAAGTGTCCTTGGGTGTCCTGAAAGGCGCTTTTAAATAAAATGATTATTATTATTATTATTATTATTATCTGACAAAAAAATGGAGCAGTACCACTTTCGGCCCCTAGGGGCAGCAGTACCAATTTCGGCCACTAGGGTCCACCGACCGTTCCCGGCTCATGTGTCCGAAAAGAGCCTCCTCTGCTCGGACTCACTCTGTCGCAGCCCGGCCTCCTGAACTCTGGAGGTAGGTCTGAACTAGTGTTTGTTAGCAAAATAGCTCATGAACCACACGACAGATTTTGATGAAACTTACAGAAAGTAATCACTGGATGGATATTTACAAACTATTAGCTGTAGGAGATGTTTGAGCTAAAATTCGATTTATTTATAATTTATTTTCGCAGCGCCCGCGTCCGTTTGGAAGACGTCAAAGCGAAACAATTTAAATCCAGCAGATTTGAACATTACGTGAATTTATTAAGGAAAGGTTAAGCTGAGAAAAACTTTTGCTATAATGTCAGCTAACAAATATATTTTTAAAGTGTTTATCTTGCTAAATTTTAAAGAAATAAAGCAGTCCCACCAATGCGCGTGCACGTAGCGAAACTAGTTTTTTTAATCCAGCTGATTTGACCATTATGTGAATTTATTAAGGAAAGGTTAAGCTCAGAAACACTTTTGCTATAATGTCAGCTAACAAATATATTTTTAAAAGTGTTTATCTTGCTAAATTTTAAAGAAATACAGTGGTCCCACCCGCTCGCGTGCATGTAGCGAAACTACTTTTTTTAATCCAGCTGATTTGACCATTACGTGAATTTATTAAAGAAAGGTTAAGCTCAGAAATACTTTTGCTATAATTTTCAGCAAACAAATAATTGTTT
This sequence comes from Garcialebias charrua, assembly GCA_038048925.1. Classification (NCBI taxonomy): domain Eukaryota; kingdom Metazoa; phylum Chordata; class Actinopteri; order Cyprinodontiformes; family Rivulidae; genus Garcialebias; species Garcialebias charrua. The sequence continues at coordinate 6,597 of JBBPBX010036683.1, read as the reverse complement.
TACCATGTTAATCTTATTAAAGTCCTTCCGTGCACGCCCCTGTGTCCGCAATTTCCAGCAGGGCAAAATATCGGCCCACATTTTGGGTTGTCAACGGTGACGCGTAACATACGCGACGTGTCAGCGGTGATGCATAATAGATGCGACTTATGGGGCAAAGCGACATATTTATGGATTTTTCCAATTTATTGGACATATTGGACAAAAGCGACTTATGGGACGGAGCGACTTAACGGCCGGAAAATACGGTAATCATGTCCTGAGAGCACACGCTGTAGCTGCACTCACAAAATACGGTAATCATGTCCTGAGAGCGCATGCTGTAGCTGCACTCACGCAGAGACATGTAGGAGGAGATGTATGAAGGCAGCAGACCAAGAAGTGATATAAAGATGAAAATGTAAAGTGAAAGAGTCTGCGTGAAGTTAATGATGTCCAGTTAACCAGTGAATACAGGGTGTAGTGGTGGGTACAGTAATCACAGCCAGTTATGAATCTTAGTGCACCATGATAGACAGCATCCAACATCTGCAGGGTGCTTGTAGGAGCGTTCATGTAGATAATGTCACCGTAATCAATGGAGGGAAGGAAAGTCACAGTTACAAGATGTTTCCTAGCATTCAGTGTTAGACAGGATCTGTTTCTGAAAAAGAAACCCAGTTTAACTTTCAGTTTCTTTACTAGGTTTTCCACGTGGAGCTTAAAAGAGAGATGCAAATCGACCAGAATACCCAAATATTTATAGGAGTAAACAAATTCAATAGGGACACCATTTGAGGATAAAATCAGTGGAAGAACTGCTGGGACCAACTTCCTTTTTGAGAAAAGCATCCCTTTGGTTTTAACAGCATTTAAGAAAAGTTTGAGACTGAACAAATCTGACTGGATGATGTCAAAAGCAGATGTCGAAAGCTGGAAAGCCTTAGCAACTGTTTTAGCTCGACAATAAACAACTGTGTCATCAGCATAGAAATGTAAGGATTCATCAGGGATGCTCTGACTTACATTATCCATGTAGATTGTAAAGAGGGATGGTCCTAAGACTGAGCCTTGTGGTACACCATTGTTGACTCGACTGTTAAATAACTGGAAGAAGTACCATTATGTTGAACACATTGCCTCCGATTGGAAAGATACATGTAGTTAGAAAACCAACCAATGGTGTGATCTGAGAAACCGATTTCTGAGAGCTTATGACACAAGATGTCATGATCCACAGTGTCAAAAGCTTTTGACAGGTCTAAGAAAAGTTCAGCACAATAATCCTTAGCATCCAGTGCTTCAACAACGTCATTAAGAACCTTCAGAGAAGCAGTTGTTGTGCTGTGTTGCTTCCTGAAACCAGATTGATGGAGAGGCAAGATGTTAAATGAGTCCAGATAATTTTTGACTTGAGAATTTATCCATTTTTCTAGAACCTTGGCTAAAATACAGAGTTTAGAGATCAGTCGATAGTTGTTCAGTGAGGTGGGGTCACCTCCCTTCAGCAAAGGAAGAACAAAAGCTGTTTTCCAAGCATCCGGACTGGAGTTTTGACTTATGGACAGATTAAAGAGTTAAGAGTTCTTCTAACTCCTGAGGTAAGTGATGCAGCTGCCTCCTCTTCCTCCCCGAGGCTGTTGGGAGTCCTCCTCCTCTTCCGCTCCAGCTGCAGCTCCAGCTAACATCTCAGCCTTACTGAACCCCGACTGGATGGTTTGTTTAGTGACTGAGGTCCACGCTTTATCGATCCATCTGCGGACCTGCTGGAATGTCATGTGGCACATCCGTCCTGTAAACGTGAAGCTGTGTTCTCCGTCCACCATCCACTGTTCCCAAAGGCGGCGCAGAGCTGCCTTGAAGCTCTGGTTCACAGAAATGTCCAGAGGCTGCAGCACTTTGGTCAAGCCTCCCAGGATGATGGCAGGAATGGAGTTAAATGCTTTAATTTTATCTTTAAATTGTGGCATGATGTGCATGCGCATGCTATCTATCACCAGCAGGGCTTTTTTGCTCTAAAAAATCCATACACCGTACAGGTACACCAATAGACGTCAAAAGCCTAGTGGGCCCTTTAGTGCCCCTAGCGACTGAAAGTGGTACTGTTCCATTTTTTCAGTCAGAATGTAAGGATTGGCTCCATCCCCTCCTTACCTCCTGTGTCTATTCCTCTGTTGGTCTGTCAGCTCAGCGTCTCAGGTGTTTGTGTTCATCGTAAATTAAGCCGTGTATATTAGTCAGCGTTCATGTGTGTCTCATTGTCGGGTCATTGGCCCTCATGCACGAACCGTTCGTATGCACAGATTTGTTCTTAAACTATGCGTACGAGTGATTTAGGATCATTTGTGGCATTCAACAATGTTTTCGTATCCTACGATTATTTTCAGATACGAACAAAATTTACGAGTGGTCCGGACCTGTCGTAAATTTACGAGGAGTCGGTCTGCTGTTATCCAGACGGACTTCCTTCACTAATAACTTCATATTTTGTTACTCAGAAAATATTCTGAGTTTAAGAAGAATTAAATGCAACGACACAAATTTGTTAAATTAAAAGAAGCGGCTTCCAACCCCCCCCGCGCCACTCATGTCGACCACCGTGCGCCACGCCACGCGCCCCCCCGCGCCACTCATGTCGACCACCGTGCGCCACGCCACGCGCCACTCATGTCCCACCGTGCCCCCGCGCTGCCGCGCCACTCATGTCGACCACCTCCTGTCATGTTGGCATGCTGCGCACCTCTTGCCACCACCTCCTGTCATGTTGGCATGCTGCGCACCTCTTGAGGTCTTTGAGCGTTGAGACGTCAGACAAGACGTCTTCGGCATCAGACGAGACGTCTTTGAGCATTGAGACGTCAGACGAGACGTCTTCGGGCGTTGAGACGTCAGATGAGAGGCCAGAGGGCACTGCCCTGCCTCTGGCTTCAGAGGACACTGACCTACCTGAAACTCTCCTTCCAGTCTTGTTTCCGTCTGAAAGGCCTGATGGACGACCTCTCAACCGCCTGCCTGACCGGCCCCGGCTTGATGGATGGTGTCCTGGCCTCCCGTCTGATCTGTTCTCGTCTGACATCTCAACGCACGAAGACGTCTCATCTGACGTCTCAACGCCCGAAGACGTCTCGTCTGACGTCTCAACGCTCAAAGACATAATTACTGTAAACACAGAGTAACTTAGATGTTTGGTAGAACATAGATCTTTGTTTATTTAATAGATGATATGAAGAAACGAGTCTGTGCGTCTCAGTGGAAAGTTTTCATGACATGACGTGATGTTGGAGTCTCCAAACACTGCGCGCGCTGCAGCCTTGTGTGCAGTCTGTTTGTCTGTGAAGCTTTTACTCTAAGTTATATATGGTGTACTTTCACGTGTCATTTTGGAGAAATCTACAATAAACGCAGATTATGAAACACCTCCAGCTGCCGTGTAACACCGGCGAGGGTGCGCGCGCTCCAAAGCGCGACCACTCAGCCTTTGGAATCATATAGATGAGACATTCCATTGGACATGAATCGGCTTTGTGTGGACTGGACAGCCCTGATCGGCCTGCCAGCTCCCTCAGGAAAGCTCGGGAACAGTTTGATCGCTGCTTCTGCATGTGCACGCGTGATGCACGGCTCCTGTGTTGCTCCAGAGCGCAGCAGTGCCAAACTGAAAAATGATTATTTCTGAAAACGGCTGATAAGCCATATCCTAGATCAGAAAATTATATCTGTTTATAAATAAATGCTCTGCGTGTTACACTATTTATTATATCCTCCAGTAAGGCTGAATGAATCCGTTCCTGTTAAATTTATTTTTTGCACAACTTTGCGCGTCCTTTATTTAACTGCGTCATGTGGATGTAATACTTGTTAATCGTGTGTTTGGTGGGAATATTAATCATTTTCACATCATGAACAGTTAATAATAATAATAATAATAATAATGAATTCAATTTATAACGCACTTTTCATTAATGAAAATCTCAAAGTGCTACAAGGTGCAACAGAATTAAATGTCAATAAAACAATTAATAAAACAATTAAAATCAACAACAGTATCAGCTAGATCAAAAGTAGAATCATGAGGAGGTAGAGTATGCTCGGTTGAAAAGAAAGGTCTTCAAGCCGCTCTTATGGTGAATCCAGACCGAATGCGTTTTCTACTGCAGGAACGTCCAGTTTACATGCAAAGTCTATGGTGGACGCACCTCCAGCAGCCTCCTGGCGTCTTGCGTCACGTCGCGTGCGTGTTGAGCGTGCTGGAGAGCGATTTCCGTGCACGTGAACCCGCGTCAACCTCCAAAGCACGCCTCCAACATGCTGAAGATTTCGCCGTTCAACTTTCAAACGCCGCTCAAACTCTACCCGATTGGTTGGTGTGTCAACCAATCAGGGAGAGTCGGGGGAGAAGAGAGGGGGTCAGGGGGAGAGTCCATAGATATAATATACACGTATATATCTATGGGAGAGTCCCTATGTGACGCGGAAACCAGTGACGCGGAAACCATTGCGCATGTGACGTATTGTTTGTGGAACACAGAAAAAACCCGCGGAGTCATGGAATATGGAAGAGAAACTCATTGTAGCTGTGTGTTCGCGACAATTCCTTCACAACCAGTCAAGTCTGCTCCACAGAGACAGAAATAAAGAGCTCCTCACCTCGCGGAGTGCATTGACGACTCGGTACACCGGTAAGCTCCTCCCCCACACCCCCGCAGCAGCAGGGTTGCCAGATAAACATGAATTTTATTTATTTATTTATTTATTTTTACCCCTTTTCAGTGCAAATGTTCACTAAACTCAACACATTATTAATCTTATCAGACCCTCACGCAGCAAATATGACAGTTTGGGTTAAAAAAAATAAAAAATAAGCAACAGTACTAGATGATTAATTAATTTTTATCTGGCAACCCTGCGCAGCAGTTTTCTGGGTAGTTTCGCTTCTGGCTTTTTGGTCTGGACACAAAGTGCGTCCACTTGCGTGCGTGTTGAGCTTTTTTGCCGTTGAAATCGCGTTCGGTCTGGATGTACCATTAAAGTCAACCACAGATTGTGGGGCTTCAGTTTTTCAGAATCACCTGTAAGTGTCGCCAAAGGCACAAGAACCACCGAAACGTGCGTACGCCAGCCATGGGGCTGGCGTGGGAATGCGCACATATCCACGTTCAGTTCAGTTTTGATACATACGGAGTTTTGCGTGGATAGTGACGTAAGCAAGGTTTCTGTGCGTACGCACGGTTGATACATGAGGCCCCAGGTACTTATCTAATATCCTCTCCTGTCCACCCACAGCTGCTCAACTCCCCTTTTCCTGGAAAGAAAATAAAGAGACTTGTTTTTTGTAACTGTTTTCTGTCTGTCATTCGGTTCTTTCACAATGAATAAATCCTTATGCTGCTTGGTTACTTTAACTACCGGTATAGCTTTGAAACAACAGTACAACTTAACTGAAAGCTGAGGGGTGAAACAGAGCCATGTTTACAGTATTCATTATTCACTCAGATTTATTCATTATGAATTATGACAATGACACCACAAACTGTTGCTTTAACAAAAAGAGAACAGTTAACAACAGACTCTCTGAGGAGCAGTGGTGGGATGTAACTAAGTACAAGTACTTTGTTACTGTACTTAAGTACATTTTTCATGTATCTGTACTTTACTTAAGTAGAATTAAATGTGGGTACTTTTACTTTTACTTCACTACATTTTACATGAAGTATCTGTACTTTCTACTACACTACATTTTTATAATGTGTTGAGTTACAAGCTACTTTCACGTTGCAGTTTTTTCAATTTGTCAAGAAACAAGAAATTCTTGCTGCAACATTAAAATGTGTCAGTTCATGGGGTGTTAGGAGACAAGAGATGTCTCTAAATGTCTCGACACACTCTGGTCCAAGTTTTGAAAATGGTGTCAGGAAGTTAAAATATTGTTCATTGTTGATCCATTACAAGGTTGACTAGACAGCATTTTAACTAGAGTTGATGACAAACTGGAGTTGAAATGTTCAGTGCATGATGTGTCTAATTCTCCTTTTTTTAAACAGAAAACTTTTACTTCTGTGTGTTTACTGCAATTAAAATGACACATTGGTTTTATTTTGTGTTAAATAAAAACTTTCAAAGGTAAAATCATCCTTATTATTCTTATTTTGCTTAATGACATTTTACTCTGCTGCATGTCAGAAATTCTGATGCACAGAATCACAAGTCCAAGTGTGAACTGTGTCACAGAGCAAACACAATAAAAACATGTACAGTACTGTATTATCTGCAGCATTGTTCATTAAAATGACTCAACACTATTTATGTAATGCAGAAAATTTACATACAGTACACACACTTAATGGTATTGTAGGCCATTGCATTAGGTAATACATTCAGCAATTACTTTTACTTTAATACTTTAAGTATTTTTAAAAGCAAGTACTTATTTACTTTTACTTAAGTAAAAATATTAATATGGTACTTCTACTTTTACTAGAGTATATTTTTGTCTGTTTATTTGTACTTTTACTTAAGTACAGTGTTTGAGTATTTTCTCCACCACTGCTGAGGAGAGCTGCTGACAGGTTTATAAACTAGCAGCAACTTTTATACCGTTTGTGGCATTACTCATGCCCT
>JBBPBX010036682.1:18404-31350 GCA_038048925.1 Garcialebias charrua | reverse complement strand
CTGTAATGCTGGTCCTCTAATACCATATTTGTTCAGTTTTTCAAGGAGAATGGTGTGATCAATAGTATCGAATGCTTTTTTTAAATCAACAAAAATACTGATACAATATTGTTTTTGATCGACAGCAGTAGTTATTTGTTCCATTAGTTCCATGAGAGCCATTGATGTAGAGTTTTTTGATCTAAACCCATACTGACTGTTGCTTAGAATATTTTGTTTATCTATAAATTGGTCTAGTCTGTTCACAAATAGTTTTTCAAGAATTTTTGAAAACTGTGGTAACAAGGATATAGGTCTATAATTGTTGAATACACATTTATCACCATTTTTAAAAAGAGGAACGACCTTAGCTACTTTCATATTATCTGGAAAAATTCCTGTTGAAAATGATAAGTTACATATGTATGTGAACGGCTCAATAATATGGCTCATTATGTCCTTTACAAACATCATATCCATGTCCACCCAGTCTTTCGATCTCTTGTCTGTAAGATGTTTTACTACATTCATTATTTCCTCTTTGTTAGTTCCATTTAGGAAAATACTAAATGGAACTAACAATATAACATCCCTTTGGATTTATCAGCATTTAGCACCAGCTGGAGCAAATCTGACTGGATGAAGTTGAATGCAGACTTTAAAAGCTGGAAAACCTTAGCAACTGATTTAGCTCCACAATAAACTACTGTGTAGTTAGAATAGAAATGTAGGGATGTGTCAAGAATGATCTGACCTACATTACTTATTTGTGAAGAGGGTGGGATCTAAGACTGAGCCTTGTGGTACACCAATATTGACAGTTAAATAGCTGCAAGAAGTACCATTACATTCAACACATTGGCTTCGATCTGAAAGGTAATGCTGAAAGATGACGTAAGCCTCTTTGTGTTTCAGATACAACAGATGAAAAAAGCACAACAAATACATTGCTTCTTTGCAGTATGTATAATCTAACATTGATTGGTTTGGTTTGAGATGTTTCTGCAAATATTGATAAAGCATAACAGTTTCATTCAGATCTATATCATGTGTGGAGTGTACAGGTAATAATTATCAGCTCTAATGTGTGAGCGGAAAACTGAAAATCTGCTTTTGTCTGCAAGCGGTCAACAAAGTTCGACCATCTGAAGGTGTTTTCACTCAGCCTTGAAATTGTCCAGTTTTATGGAGAAACCTTCTCAACGTTTACCTCCTAGACTTCAGCAGCATTCAGGACGTACACACAAAAAAAAGGACCAACGTGTGTTAAGTGTTTTTTCCCCTGTTGCTTACTTACTTTTTCAAAAGATCTGCATTTTTATTTAATAAAACTACCGTAAATAGTTATATTGAGGTTTTATTTACTGTTACTGAGGCTGAAAATAAACCCCTGAGTTTGCATCATTTTTTTTTTTTTTTTTACTTCCTGTGCTTCATTAGGCATCACTTAAAATGATTTCAGTTGATGAATCCTTACAATGAACGGGTCACACCACCAAACACACCAAAAATAAACAGCCAAATAGCTAAAGAGGAAGTAAAAGCTGTAAAACCATTAAAAAGGTCATTGCATGAAGCAAAGCACACGCAAACATTTTCAAACCTTTGAAAATGTTTTGCTCAGCGTAGATATTTTTCTGTTCGGACTGAAATGACTGAAAACTGTTTTTTAGTTGATCTGTTGCTTCACCTCCTGCAGCACCTCCCAGGAGGACAAACGGGCTGTGAGCGGGGACAGTGCAGGCCTTCATGATGTCCCTGGCCTTCCTGAGACGTCTGGAGCAGACTTTGTCCTCCAGAGAGAGGACAGCCAGTCATTTTCTCTGTGTGTCTGCAGCTGAACAGCAGCTGAAGCACACAGTGATGATGTAAAGAAATGCAGAGTGGCCGGGTGAAAATCTGGACTAAAATCTCCAAAATCCAACGTTTTCGAGTGAAAATGACTCAAATTGTTACAAAAAGGAGACGTGAATGTTTGGTAATTAAATCTGATTAAAATGTTGAGCTAAAGGCTGGAAACTAAAACATGTCGATTCCTGCAAGAAAACGTCAAACCTGTCCTAAAGTGAAATGTGATAATTTATCGCTTAATTCACGGCGGGAAAAAAAGAGATTACTTATGCAAAACAAAAAGCAAGAAAAATGTAATAAATGCTCCTAAAGGTTGTACCAAAAACACAATTTGTGTCAGTCGGTGACGACAAACTCCTTTTAGTTTCCTGAAGGAATCAGATTTTTACTTGAGTTCACCTTCATCAATCAGACTGAGACGCAGATTATTTTTCTTGACATTTAAAGTAAATCAGGATCCATTAACTTCTTTACTGGATTAAAAACCTGCAGGAAGCATCTCACTTCTCTCTGATTAACACGTTTTTTTTTTTTTCAGGCCTTTTTGCATCTTTAGTGCTTTGACCATGGATAGAATCAAAGCAGGAGATTTGTGAAATAAAGTTAGCTTCAAATAAAAAGGGAATATACAGTGTATTTTAAAATGAAGCAATGTCTGCTTTGACCAGACAAGCACATCATGTACAGGTAGTCCCCGACTTACGACGGAGATCCGTTCCTACGTGACGTCGTAAGTCGAATTTCAACGTAAATCGGAACATACATAAATACTGCACCATATACATGTACAGTACAGTATTAATAAGCACTTCGCCTATCCTAACACATTACGCTACATAACTATAAAAAAACACATACATTTGGAGCCATAATGAAGGAAAAAAAGAGTTCATTTCTTACTGGGAGCTGGTGAAGCCTTCCTCCGTGTGTTAGCTTGTTAGCTCGTTGCTCCACCAACATCTGCAGCTGCCTGTGCTTCGCACGATCCAGGGCATTTACAGTAAGGTCTGTTAGCATGTTAGCTCGTCTCCTCCTTGTCCTAACCTCCTCTGCCTCCGGTCTGCCTCGTAAACCTCCGGTCCAACAATAAGGTCTCTTGTAATTTTCCACTGAGGGCCGCTGTTTCTGCCGTCAAGCTACTGCTGCCGTCAAAACCAGAAGGAACTCGGAACTCGGCTTTCAAAATAAAAATTTTCAAAATAATTTTTTTAAATTTTTTTATGGGAGATGCGTGACGTAACCGCGAAACATCATAACTCGAGGCTGCCGTAACCCGAGGACTACCTGTACAAGTTTTCTATGTGAAATATTAATTAAATGTGAATTTTTCTGTTCAAATAAAGCAATACATTTTCGGGTTAACTTTTGAAAATTAATTATTTATCAAAAAGTTTGGAACTAAAGCTGTCAGATTAGGATAAAATTTATTTTCTCTGAAATTTATAAAAATGGGAAAGAAAAGAAAATTTCTTAAGAGCAGTTTGAAAGTTTTAGTAAAATTTAAACATAAAATGTATGTGTGTGTGTGTGTGTGTGTGTGTGTGTGTGTGTGCGTGCGTGCGTGTGTAAATCCTCACAGGAATGCACGTCACTCACCATCTGTACGACAAACAAGCAAAACTCGTCATTAAAAAATGAGAAATTATTTTATCGAAAGTTAACGAGAAAATGAAGAAATTCAAAGCAAATGTCAACATATGTGTGACAACAACAGATTTACAGTAAATAAACTGAAATGACACAATAACAAAAATTGATGGATACCATTGGACGGGTGTGGAAACGTTCAAAAAGTAATTAGACGTTTACAACGTCTCGACTTCAGGAATGTTGGAGCCGATGATGCAGACCAGCAGGAGGACGTCAAATAAAATCACAAAAACTTTAGTTTGACAAAAACAAACGCCAGAGAAGAGGCACAAAATTACAAAATACTTCAGGAGAAATATCACTGAGGAGGACAAAGAGGCACGAGGAGGACGGGAGGTGAAATGGAGGCTAAAAAAAAACTCAGCTGGTGATTGGGTCAATGAGAAGAGTGGCTGCAGCTGTGGTTAAATGAAACCAGGAACAGGTGTCTCTGAGCGTGCTGGAGCAGGGAGTGACAGAAGAGAAGCAATAAATGGCCGACAGGAAACACAACGACCGATTCTTATGGCGTCTGTTCTGGGTCCAGGCTGCAACTCCTGCAGACGCAGAGTTCTGTTGGACCTGGGGCCTCAAAACCTGGTGTTTCCTTATTTCTTTATTTCTCTTTCAATAAATCAGCAAAAAGGACATTTAACCTGAGTGCAGCATTATTTTAGTAAATCCACAACATAACTAAAACCACTAAACAAAACTCAGATCCTGACATTAAAGCTTTATCAGCAGCACGGTAAATCCTCAAGGCAGGCATGAGGTCGTGAAATAGGCGAGAACAAGAAACTAGATGACTGGATAACAGGAACCATGAAAGATCTGATAATCTGGCAGGTTAGGGAGGTGAGAGGAGTCGTTAAATAAGGCCAGGAGCAGGTGCAGAGAATAAGTGCTGATGAGCATAAAGTGCAGAGAGGGCGTGGCCGAGGGACGGCTTTGGCGCAGTGGTTAACTTCAGTGGTTCAGTGGTAGAATTTTCGTTTGCCATGCGGGTGACCCGGGTTCATTTCCCGTATTATGTGCCAGGATACATTATTATTTTAAGCCCCATATGTTTTGTTTATGTTGGCTGCCAACCTGGCTGCATTGCTAAATACTGCACACCTTTTTACAGCCTGATTTAGATCAGCCTTGATTAGTGCACTCTATTGAGCCTGCCTATAAATAGGTTGGGTGCAGTGATCTGTTGTAGGGGTGTGGAGGTTTGTGCTTCTCCGCCCACCCCTCGCCACTTGGGTGTCACTCCTGAGGGAGTTAGCTGCTGTGAGCAGGTGTGTGCTCTTTCAGGCTCTAGTGAACCTATGAGCTTGGCTTACCCATGGAGGGCTTAGTAGTTTTTAGATGTACTCTGATTGTTTGGTACTGGTACTGTTTTTAAGTAGATTTTGACCTGGTGTGATTGGTAGTCCAGTTTTCGCCTACTGATACCATTTAGAGCTGGGTGTTTAAACAAGTAGTCCGATGCTGGGAGGGGCTTCGACAACCCTATAGGGGTTGGCCCCCTTTCGGTGTCGTTTTGTTCTTTTTGGCCGGCTCACCAGATCCAACTTTTATTTGCACTTTGTTTTCATTTGGGACATGGGGAAACTGAAGGTGAACTCCTGTTTTTAGTTGTCTTTCTCCACAGAAAGGAGCTGGCTGCTGAACCATGCCCGCAGCCTCCAGGAGTTAAACAAAAATAAATATGTTTTTTAAACCTTCCTTTTGTCTGGTGTCCATTCTATATGCTATGTGCCTTCGGGTCGTAACATATAAATGGATGGCTCGTCTGGGATTTGAACAAGACAGGAGCTAGTTTGTTAAAAAAAATCCTTCATTTTTGGTTAAAAAATATTAATGGGGGCTCGTTAAAAAGACAAATATTGAGTTAGTATTCCCCCATATTTAAACACATTGATGGGGGCTGGTTGAACCACAATATTTGTGAGGTTGCGTCTAGCTTTGCGCTATGTTCTGTGTGTTTTGGGCACAGCTGGTACACCTTCAGGTGCTTGATTGGGTTAGACTACTCAGTCTGCTGTTCTGTTTTTTGCAGTCAGTTTTGTGGATTACTATGGCAGTTTCCTTGGTGCTGACAGGGAGTTTGACCTGGAAACTTTGTTATGATGTCCCTCATTTTTTTCAACATGTAAAATGGGGACTCGTCTCACACTAACCTAGTTTTTGAGCTGGAAGCTTTGTGATTGTACCCTCATTATTTAAACTTATTACTGTAATGGGGGCTCTTTAAAAAATAACAGTGCTGGGCAGCGCTAATCCAAAAATTAGTTCCGCTATTTCTAAAGCGCTTATTAATTTATTTAGGTCCGCAATTTCAAAAGCGCTTATGTCTTAGCAAAGCTAGCGGAAGCTAATTCTAAAGCGCTAACGTGCAAATGGCAAACTACTTTTTTTAATCCAGCAGATTTGACCATTTCGTGAAACAGTTAAGCTCAGGAACTCTAACCCAAACCCTTGTGCTATAAAGTCAGCTAAGAAATGTATATTTTTAAGCGTTTATTTAGCTAAATTTAAAGAAATAAAGCCGTCCAACCCGTGGGCCATTTGCATGAAAGAAAGTAGTTCGCCATTTCAAATGGCGAACTACTTTTTTAAATCCAGCAGAATTGACCATTTCGTTAAACAGTTAAGCTCAGGAACCCTTTTGCTATAAAGTCAGCTAAGAAATATATTTTTTCTCAGCAAATAAATAATTGTTTTTACCGTGTTTTCTTGTAAAGTCCGTGTGGGCTCGCTTCTGTGGCCAGCCGCCATTTTGAGCAGGGCAAATGAGGCGCTGACGCGTCGCGTAGGCCACTGAGAAACATCCATAAGTTGTTCCATGTTAAAAACTCTTTGTTTGACTCTTCAAAAACAAGCAATAAGGCTGCAGAGTAACACACTGGCTGCTAACTGCTATACACGCTCTCTCTAGCGGGGACCGCTTTTTTTCACGGACCACATCCGGCGCTGACCGGATGTGGTCCGTTTGATGGTATTGTAGTCAGGTTTAAGCTATTTGCCTGCTGCAGTTTTTTTTTAAGTCCTGATGGGTCTCCATGTGCATCTGTGGAGGCTGTGTTGTGGTACGTTTGTTACATTTTGACTTGTTTTTGTGCAGTGCGTTTAAAATATGTACCGTACTCAGTATGTGTTGTTAGCCCAGATGATTTTGTTGGCACCCACTTTCGGTGAGGTCTTGTGTGTTGTTTCTTGTTGGTTCTGTGCTTGTTTAACACGGATGAGTTTGTTGATACCCACTTTTTTGGATTTCTTGTGCTTGTGTGGTGTTTCGTTTGTTGCTGTGCAAGAAGCGCAGATTGGTTTTTGAAGCACACACTTTTTTAGGCTTTGAAATTTGTGTGGTGTTAGATTCTGTGGTTAAACTTGTGTAACACAGGTGGGTTTTAAGAAACACACACATTTGGAGGCCTTGTATTTTGTGTAGTGTGTCATGCTGGGTTATGCATTTTATTACTATTTAGACTATGTGTACACCTGTTTTTAAGACAAGTCTTGTATGTCAGAATGTTTTGAATAATGATTGGATTAGAGTTTTTTGTTGTTTGTATGGGTGATGAGCTATGTTTAATGACATAGCTGCATCCCCCATTCAAAAACTGTCGGTGGGGGTGTTATGTGTCAGGATACATTATTATTTTAAGCCCCATATGTTTTGTTTAAGTTTCGCTGCCAACCTTGCTGCACTGCTAAATACACCTTTTTACAGCCTGATTTAGATCAGCCTTGATTAGTGCACTCTATTGAGCCTGCCTATAAATAGGTTGGGTGCAGTGATCTGTTGTAGGGGTGTAGGTTTGTGCTTCTCTGCCCACCACTCGCCACTTGGGTGTCACTCCTGAGGGAGTTAGCTGCTGTAAGCAGGTGTGTGCTCTTTCAGGCTCTAGTGAACCTATGAGCTTGAGCTTGGCTTGTCCACGGAGGGCTTAGTAGTTTTTAGATGTGCTCTGATTGTTTGGTACTGGTACTGTTTTTAAGTAGATTTTGACCTGGTGTGATCGGTAGTCCAGTTTTCGCCTACTGATACCTTTTAGAGCTGGGTGTTTAAACAAGTAGTCCGATGCTGGGAGGGGCTTCGACAACCCTATAGGGGTTGGCCCCCTTTCGGTGTCGTCTGGTTCTTTTTGGCTGGCTCACCAGGTCCAACTTTTATTTGCCCTTTGTTTTTGTTTGGGACACGGGGGAAACTGAAGGTGAACTCCTGTTTTTAGTTGTCTTTCTCCACAGAAAGGAGCTGGCTGCAGAACCCTGCCCGCAGCCTCCAGGAGTTAAACAAAAATAAATATGTTTTTTAAACCTTCCTTTTGTCTGGTGTCCATTCTATATGCTACGTGCTTTCGGGTCGCAACATATAATTGGTTCCAGTTAAGGAAAAAACAACAATAACACAAAATTTTAATCCATCAAACTTTTAAAAAATCACAAGTGCAATAAAACATGCGGCAATCCAGTGACTCGTTGTCAGGAAGTGGATTCCCCTTTTTATCCATGAACAACCTGAACTTAAACACCAACTCAATCTCCAGTCTGAACACAAAACCTGGAAAAGTCCACCCATTTCTGTCCCAGGATTACCCAGAAGGCCACTGGTTCACCCAGCCTCTTGTGTTCAAAATAACATCATTTCAACAATTCACACTGAAATGTTAACAGTAACCCACAGAACTGACTGTTTCTGTAATGTTTCATCATGGATTGGAACCAAATCACGACTGTAACATTGAAAATGACCAATGCAAAGCTAAATTTGACTTTTAATCTACAAAGTAACCACAGTACATCTTCTGTGTGGACTTTTGACTTTGCAGGTTGCAACTGAATGCATCACAAACCTTCACATGGTCAAATAAATAAATGCTTTGCAAGGCCTTCCTGAAGACTCACAGCCCCATCCGGTCCTGACCACTCTACTCCAACCTTGTGATTGATAACTTTTCTGGTCAGTTATAAAGCAAACTCATCCTGACTGAGTTCAGCCTTCTCTCCTGACAGTGAAGTCCTGACCAATGAGAACTCCTTCAAACATGTTTCTGCCCAGAGACACACACTTAACAGTCTGATTGGATAAAAGTATTTCATAAATAAAAAATTTTTTTGCTCAAGTGCTAAGTAGTTTACAGAAAACAAGAAGAATTAGCAACAAATAAGAAAAACTACATAAAAAATTGATGTGTTCTGAATTCTTGGGCCTTCTCTGAAGGAGTTGAAGGCCCTGAGAGTTCTCCACTGTTCACATCGTGTATTCAGCGCGAGACATTTCACAAATGCCGCCTCAAGTTGACCTGTTGTTTTCAAGGTTTGACCCAAACGGCTGCAGCTCGGCCGTTTCTCCACATCAGATGATTCGACTGGCATGAAGGGCAGCGGGCGACATGCATTCCTTAAAGAAGTTTAAATGGAGCGTTGTTCTTCTGGACTTTATTGAGTGATCTCAGAATCAGTGTGGCCTAAAACGATGACTTTTATCATCACGTTATATTTGATGATTGTTGAGCGTTTCCAAGAATAATCCAACAAAAACATTGCCTTTGAAAAACATGTGCAACTGGCAAATAAGCACGGAACAGAAGAAGTTGACACAATGACACGAACACGTGTGAATGAGATGCAATCAAATAAATGATTGAGCATGCGGCTGTATAATGTCTCGTAATCTGGCCTTTGTGTCTCCACTGACTGCGTGGGCGGGTTCACTCCGACAACAGCCACAGAAACCAGTGGGATCTGGGTCCTGCTGCAGTTTTCTGTTTCCAGTCACAGACCACTCATACAAAACATTTTTTTCCCATTCATTCAGTCGCATACAGGTTAACCCCATGGGTAAATCAGAGAGGAATCAAACCTTAACACAGAGGAACTTTACAAACAAAAGGCCCCATTCTCTTAACAAAAGGAATTTGTTCAAAACTTCTTTAAAACTGGAAATAAAATAAAAAAATAAACGTTACATGAACACTGATTGTTTAGAAATATTTTGGGACATTCTTAATTACAAAAATCTGTTTTTAATTGTTTAAATTATTCATTTTTTACACATTAGTACATACATTTTGTGTACTCTACAATTGATGAATTTTAAACACTAAACTGCAAGACTTTAGCTCCTTTGTAAAAGCAAAATTAAAAAAATATATTTCATTTTGGAATAATAAAACATAAGATATTTTCATAATTTGTTTTTAAAGTTATTTAAATAATTAAGTTGTTCTATTGTAATTCTTTTGAGAAAAAAAAAACATTCCTTTAATAAAGGCAGAGATAAACATTTAAACTTCAAAGAAAAGTTTTTATTAAACCCAAGTTTTTACTTCAAATGTTTATTTTTAGTGCCTCCGCTGTGGTGCGGGGGTTGAGCGCGCGGTACATGTTATGAGGCTAGTCCTCTGAGGGTGTCTCGGGTTCGCGTCCCAGTCCCGACGACCTTTCCGCAATGTCTCTCTCCGTTTCACTCTCATCCTCTGCTACAATAAAGGCCACTAGAGCCCAAAAATGTACAAAAAAAAAATGCTTATTTTTATCAGAGATTGTAATGAAACACCTTGTTTTACTTACTCATAATTTTATCGTTGGTCATTTCTGTGTAAATCTGCCCTTTCTATTTTATTCCCTCAATAACTTTCCTTAGATATGTTTACATATATCATAATAATCGTAAGATACATTTATTTGGCTGGTAGCACAAAGTGATGAATAATTTTCCTTCTTATTTGTATCATTTCGTCACACTTTACTTAAAAAGAAAATCTTCTTAAATTGCACAAAAAACAACTACTAAATCTATAATATTGTAGTGGACCTACCCAGGGTCAAACTGAAGTGTTTTGAACTCTTCAGTGATGCTTTTCACTGACCCTTTCAGTAACCAGACATTTAACACAATTTATTTTATTAGTTTGAATCAAAGGACAGATTCACTCAAAAAGAGACTATTTCTATCTTTGATTTTGTTCTAATACAAATATAATCAGAGCATCACCTGCGTTTATTCATGAGCAGTGTTGTAATTTACAATATGTCTTATGATGGGGCGGCTGTGGCGTAGTGGTAATGGCAGTCGTCCCCCGATCGGAAGGTTGGAGGTTCGAATCCCAGTTCCCCACACCATGTGTCGTGTCTCTGGGCAAGACACTTAACCCCGAGTTGCTCCCAGTAGGACTGGATGGCGCCTTGCATGGCAGTCTGCCGCTACCGGTGTATGAATGTATGTATGAATGGGTGGATGATCCATCATTATGATCACAGAAATATTGGGTAAACTGAAAAAGAAAAGAATCCGTGAAATACTTTTCAATCTGAATAAGTAATTAAATAAGGTAAAGGGTGTTAGATTAATACTGACCCCCTAAATATCTTACAATGTTATTTAACATTGTGTTTGAAATTAAGGGGGCCTCTGCAGAGGAATCAAAGAGCCGTGTGTGGCCCCGAGAGCCACAGGATGCAGACCCCTGCCTTAAAGATTTGCATGTCGCCCGCCACTTAATTATCATGTGTAAAATTAAATCTACAGCTTATAATTAAATTCAAACTCCCTTCACAACTTGAACAAATGATTCTCCAAATATAACAAATGAAAAATTAAATAAATAAAAATAAAACTGGAGCTACGCAGTCTAAAAGCTCAACTTATTAACCATCAGTATTTTAGGGACAATGTTTTAGTTGTCAAGGTCAAACCTTGTGAGATCTGTTCATGCTCAGAGGATGTGTTGGGGATGACTCTCAGCTACTACCACACCAGATTTCAGCTCAATATCTGTGAAACTGACGGGTCAGAGCCACTTTAGTGTTGACTATGTTTGCTTACCTGTGGCAGCCATCTTGACTTCAAAATCAATAGAAGTCGGCCCGATGATTGTTCTCTGGGAGTTTAATTATAATGAGTCCGGTTGTTCTTGAGATATTTTGCTAACAGATAAATAACCCCACGCATGCACACATGAAGGGAAAACATAATGCCCTTTACCCTTTGGTGGCAGGTGGTACAAAGGAAGAGTTTGAACAACAAAAAACATTTTTTAAAATTTCCATTAGGATCTTGTTGTGACATCAGCCGTCAAATCTTCTCAAGATGTAAAATTTCACCACTGACTGATTAAAACGAAACATCTGTGCTTCTTTTTAATCGAAGCCCAATTAATTTTCACATCTCTCAATTAATCGTCCCTGCAGCCTTCTGTTATTTAGTCTGGCTGAACATTTCATGCTGTATAATTGACTATAAGGGAAGCCTCCTGCAAAATGTTCCACCTTTTTCGACTTTTCTTCCAGTGAGGGGTTGTTGTAGAACGGTGTATCAAAATGCAGCTGGGGGGAGTTCTTTATGCGGACGTCCTTGTTGAAAATTTCTAATTATCTTCATCTTGATCTGGGAATAAAGCCAAAAAATACAGTTTCGCAATCACACTCATCATTTCTTCTGACACTCGTCCCAGTGTTCACGTTTGTCTACCGCCGATCCCCTCGTGACTGTCCGGGTTTCAACAATAAAAGTTGGGGCCGGGGCTGTATTTCTGTGTTTATGTGCAGAACGGATTGCAGAGAACTGATCGACAGCGCAGTTCAGCCGGGGTCAAACCCCTGACCTTCTCTCCTCACTTAAGTGAGCTGCAGGACGCCATTTCCCCGCCTAAAAGGTAAAAAGAGACCACGCTTAAAGCTGCACTATGTAACTTTGTAGTGCAGTCTGTAACTTTTCTAACAATATATTTTTAACATATTTCTTCACTCTGTCACTATCTACTGACAGACTGATGTTAGACAAAGTAATCTCTGAAAAAAACTATAGTCCCCTTGCTTCTCTATCAGCATTTATAAAAACACTAAAAACACAGAGTGACCCGCCGTTAACCAGCCAATAAAAACAGAGTTTGTAACCAGCCAATAAAAACAGAGCTTGTAACCAGCCAATAAAAACAGAGCTTGAATTTGAATTTCAGCAGAGCAAGGGGGGCAGAGCCATATATGGCTCTGAGGGGGAGGGATCAGAATGCTTTGCCTGTTGAAAATATTTCTAAGTTCTGTGCTCTACAGAAAGTTACACATAGCACCTTTAAAGGAAGGGCTCTGAAAGAGGTTGTCCGAACTCGCCACGCTACCCTCTCACTTTCCCAATCCAGCTGGGGGCGAGCGGCCTCGGTGGGGGGACTGAGCGGCCGTCCACATCACAGCCGAGGCTCGGCGGCTCGAGCCAAAGCTGGCCTGTAATTTCTACCATTTGACATTGTGAGCTCAGCAGAGTGATGGCCACTTTTCTGTTATTATTCCTTTGGCAGAGTGATAGCTGAAGGAAACAACCGTGCTTTAAGAAGCCGTCCATCAGCCCCCGGCAGTATTTGGACCTGGTATTTGTAGAAGTAACTCTGACACATATCGTTAACTTTGAACAGTGAGTACTGTTGCACATGTTACAGTATAAAATACCTCCTCACTCCATCTGTCCTCCCGCATCAAGCGGCAGCAGCTGCTGTTTAAA
>JBBPBX010036682.1:0-16830 GCA_038048925.1 Garcialebias charrua | reverse complement strand
ATATATACTTTGTATTTACAGGTAGTCCTCGACTTACGACGGAGTTCCGTTCCTACACTGTGTCATAAAGCGAATTTCGACACAAGTCGGAACATAAAAAAAAAAAAATTAATAAAAAAACAAACATGTACAATACTGTCAGTTACCAAGCACTTAGCCAGTGTCCAGGTTTCAACAATAAAAGTCGGGGTCAAACCCCTGACCAAACACAGTTTTTAAAGACGAAGGAGCAAGTTGAATCGTTCTCTCCTACCCAGCAGGCTCCATTCACATAAAGGGAGCTAGCTAGCTAACTACAGTAGCTTGCTGTACGTGGCCTACCTCCGTCCGTCCGTCCATCCAATATTTGTTTACGACGTAAAACCGCCGTCATCTCGGTCCATCTGCCGTCCATATGCCGTATTCTGTTGTAAAACCGCCGTCAACCTCTGTCAAGAGTGTTTAATCTCCACCTGTACTGTTCACTGCTTTGCTGATTCTGCCGTGAAGCTCCGTCCAGAGCGGGTCTTTCTGTGTTTTTCCGCTGTCAAGCTACTGCTTCTGCCGAACCTGAAGGAACTTGGAACTCGGCTTTCAAAATAAAAAAATTCAAAAGAAATTATTTTTTTAATGGGCGGTGCGTTCGTAACCCCGAAACATCGTAAGTTGAGGCCGTCGTAAGTCGAGGACTGCCTGTATATAATATATATATATATATATATATATATATATATATATATATATATATATACTGTATATATATATATATACATATATATCAGTGACGTGCGGTGAGGTTCATGGCTGGTGAGGCTGACTTCATCACAATCAGATCTTATACAGTATACATGAACCCTACAGAGTAGTTTATTCGCCATTTGATTGGCAGCAGTTAACGGGTTGTGTTTAAAATCTCATATCAGCAATCTTTACACATACAAACTGCATGCAGCACACAAAAAAAGCACATTTATGGCCGTGGCTATGGTGCGGGGGTTAAGAGCGAGGCCCATGTTCTGAGGCTAGTCCTCTCTGTAGCTGTTGCGGGTTCACATCCCGGTCCCGACGACCATTCCACAATGTCCTCCCCTCTCTTGCCCTGTTTCGCCCCACACCCTACTCAACAAAAATCGGCCACTAGAGCCGCAAAAACGCAAAAAAATAAAATAAAAAAGCACTTTTAATTTGGAGAAATTTTTTTTTCATCCAAATCCAATTTAGAAAATTGTTTTAGTTTAGAAATGTAATCCTCCATTGTGAAATTATAGTGTAACACCACCGCTTGAGGTGGAGAAGTGTCACAAACACATCCGAGGGTCGTGGGGTGGAGAAAGAGTAACCACGCTGAAAGGGAATAGCTTGGCTGCACGGACTTTATTCAGCTGTTCAATACAACGTCATCCCCTCATGAACGCTGCCCGCATCTCCCGTTGTTTTCGCCCGCTTAACCTGAACACACCCAAAAAAACCCGAAGAAAAACCCACGAAGAAGAAGTCTCTTAAAGACACAGTAACCTAAATACGTAACTGCCCAAATAAATCATCTTACATCAAAATAAATCAAAATAAATCATCTTACATACTTCCCCCTCTTTAAATGAAATGTCCTCATTTCAAAATAAGGTAACCATAATGACAATAAAAGAAAATAAATCATCTTCCCAAAACACAATCTCAGAACAACAAAACTTACAGCAAAGTCCACATATCGAACAGTTTTTTCTTTTCTTTTTTTTTTTTTTAACTTTGTCACGACAACAGTCGTCGTGGCTTCCTAACCATGCGCCCACACCTGGTGACAACTGCACCCTCAGAGGGCGGCAAGCTAAGAGGTGTTTGCGCCGGCTGCTGGGAGACTGGTTCAGTTTGTCTCCTTGGTGAAAGTGTCAATGACCTCGCAGTTTCTGCTGTCTGCGCTGTTTGGCCAAAGATCAAGGGCAATGAGCCAGACAGAGCTGTGTACCTCGGCAGCGTGTTCATGTTTGGCATTGGGACAGATTGATTGCCCTCCATTGCTAATGTGTCTGTGGAACCACGATAAGGTTTCAACCGATCATAGTGAATGACCTTGGTCGCAGCCTGAGGATGTTGCACATCCACCAGCTTGTAAAGGAGCCCTTTGTCGTCCACAGATACAACCTTATATGGTCCAGTCCAGTTTGGAGCAAGCTTCTGTCGTTGTGTGGTGGGATCATCCATCCATACCAGATCACCACAAACGTATGGCCTGAACCTCGTGTCCTTGTTGTAGTAGTATTCCCGTTTTTGTCTCTGTTCTTCACTATGTAGAAAAACAGTCTCAAAAGCAGCGTCCATCCGTCGAGCCAGTTCTGCACCATAGTTAGTCGGATTATCAGAAACTGTCGGCGATGAAACATGAACAGTAGCCGGTAGTCTGGGCTCTCTGCCATGCACAAGGAAATAAGGAGAATACCCTGTGCTCGAATGTGGCGTAGAGTTGAATGAAAGCACCACAGCAGGAAGGTAGTGGTCCCACTCACCCCCATAGTCCTGGATGAGTCGAGCCAACTGTTCTTTCAAAGTCCTGTTAAATCTTTCCACCATACCATTCCCTCTTGGGTGATATGGGGAGGTCCTTTTCTTTGTCATCTGTAGTTTCTGACAAATGTTTTGTATAATTTCTGACTCATATTGTCGTCCCTGATCCGACAACAGTTCCTCAGGGACACCATGTTCAGGGATATACCTTTCACAGAGTAACTGTGCTACCGTGGCAGCCCTTTGATCAACCATAGCATATGCATTCACATACTTGGTGAAATGGTCCTGTACCACAAGCACATATCTGTTTCCCACAGACGTGACTGGCAGTTCGGTAATGTCCGTACAGACCAACTGAAATGGTCTTTCAGTCTGAATAGATTGTAAAGGAGCTCTGTGCTTTGGTACAACCCTCCTAAAAACTTCACATGTCTTACACAAGTTACAGAACTGCTCAATATCAGATCTCATTCCTGGCCAATAACACACTGTCAATGCTTTCTTAAATGTTCGTTCAGCACTGTAATGACCAGAACATGGATTACCATGAAAAAATTGCATTGTCTCTGTAACCAGTGCCACTGGAATTAACACTTGATAAACCTCAGGTTTGCCAGGCGGTGTTTGACCTTTTCGACACAACAAGTTATTACATAGCAACAAGTTATGAAACTGCCACCATAGTTTCCTCTGCATTTTACCTTTTACCTGTCTGAGGTAGGGACGTTTCTTGTTTTTAACCCAATTATGCACTTCCCCGAGAACAGGATCAGCAAGTTGCGCATTTACAATGTCCACGTTATGGGCAGATAATGTCTGTTGTAATGTGTCAAACCCCACATTCACATGTGTCCTATCAGTGTCCACACAACAAACTTTTGGTACCATATCGGTCCTCTCTAAATGTTCAGGGGTCGAGCATGACCCCTCATCATTACCCCTCGCCTCAGACAGTGAGACAGATTGTCCTGTATCACTAGGCGAAGAGTGAGCTTCAGGTAGCGTCGTACTTGTCATCTCAATAGAGTCCTGTCCCAATGGTATCCGTGACATGGCATCTGCATTTGTGTGTTTCTTACCCTCTTTGTGAGTGATTGTCCATTGATACGGATCGAGCTCCAACGCCCAACGACCCCTGCGTCCTGTAGGGTCATGCGTAATGTCCATTTTCCTTAAACTAAGCAAAGGACGATGATCAGTAATAATGGTGAAAGGATTGCAACTCAGGTAATGTCTAAAGTGTCTGACTGACCACACAATAGCATACAGTTCTTTGTCATAGGTAGACCATTTCCTCTCTGTTTTTGACAGTACATGACTTGCAAATGCCACCACCCTTTCTTGTCCCTGTTGTATCTGTGATAGTACTGCACCAACTGCCAAATTAGATGCATCTGTGCTCAGAATGAATGGTTCATCAAAGTTTGGAAATGCCATTATTGGAGGAGAAGTCAGTGCCTTCTTAAGTGTTTGAAAAGCTGTGCTACAGTCATCTGTCCATTCAAACACAACTTGTTTTTGGGTAAGTCTATGTAGAGGCTGAGCAATGAAGGCATATTGATGCACAAAACGTCTGTAATATGAGCACAGTCCCAAAAAGGCACGTACCTCTGTCGGCGAACGTGGAACAGGCCAGTCACTAATGCGTTCACTGTTAATTGGGTCCACCGTCAGTCCCTCTCGTGACACAATGTGTCCCATGTACTTCACAGCCGGTTTGCAAAAGTCACATTTCTTAGGGTTTAACTTTAACCCTGCTTGTCTGAAGCGAGTGAGAATGTCTGTGAGATTGTCTAGATGTTCTTCAAATGTTTTTCCCATGCAAATGATGTCATCCAAGTAAATGACACAAGTTGTCCAGTGTAGACCTCGCAGAACCAGCTCCATGAGCCTTTGAAAGGTTGGAGGTGCATTTTTGAGTCCCATGGGCATGACCTTAAATTGGTACAAGCCATCACCTGTAGTAAATGCAGTCTTTTGTCTGTCTGCAGGATCCATTTGTACTTGCCAGTACCCACTAGACATGTCCATGGTAGAAAAGTACTGCGAACCAGACAACGCGTCTAAACTGTCATCTACTCTTGGTAGGGGGTGTGCGTCAGTAATAGTGACAGAGTTCAGTTTTCGAAAATCTACACAAAATCTATATGAGCCATCTTTCTTTTTCACCATCACCACCGGGCTGGCCCAGGGGCTCGAGCTGTCCTCTATCAAATCTTGCGCCTTAAGTGCTTCCACTTGGCGACGGATTTCAGCCNCAGACGGAAAAACATTGTCATTCCTTATGTTGCTGGAGTCTCAGAGAATTTCAGAAGGATTTTCAACAAACACAACATCCCAGTACATTTCAAACCCAGCAGGACTCTCAGACAGAGGTTGGTGCACCCTAAGGACAAAACACCCACACACAAACAGAGTGGTGTGGTGTACGCAGTCCAGTGCAGCGAGGACTGCCCAGACCGTTACATTGGGGAAACGAAGCAGCCTATCCACAGAAGAATGTCCCAGCACAGGAGACCCTCCTCCTCTGGACAAAACTCAGCTGTTCACCTCCACCTCACGGACAAGGGACACTCTTTTGATGACCAAAATGTGCAAATCTTGGACAGAGAGCACAGATGGTTTGAGAGAGGTGTGAAGGAAGCTGTTTATGTTAAGAGAGAAAAACCTTCTCTTAACAGAGGAGGAGGTCTGAGATTTCAACTTTCCAAGACTTATAACTCAGTTTTGGGGCGGATTCCAAAGCGTTTTACACCGGATGGGAATAGAGGTAGCTTGTCTATGAATTAGACTAGTGTAACACCACCGCTTGAGGTGGAGAAGTGTCACAAACACATCCGAGGGTCGTGGGGTGGAGAAAGAGTAACCACGCTGAAAGGGAATAGCTTGGCTGCACGGACTTTATTCAGCTTTTCAATACAACGTCATCCCCTCATGAACGCTGCCCGCATCTCCCGTTGTTTTCGCCCGCTTAACCTGAACACACCCAAAAAAACCCGAAGAAAAACCCACGAAGAAGAAGTCTCTTAAAGACACAGTAACCTAAATACGTAACTGCCCAAATAAATCATCTTACATCAAAATAAATCAAAATAAATCATCTTACATACTTCCCCCTCTTTAAATGAAATGTCCTCATTTCAAAATAAGGTAACCATAATGACAATAAAAGAAAATAAATCATCTTCCCAAAACACAATCTCAGAACAACAAAACTTACAGCAAAGTCCACATATCGAACAGTTTTTTCTTTTCTTTTTTTTTTTTTTTTAACTTTGTCACGACAACAGTCGTCGTGGCTTCCTAACCATGCGCCCACACCTGGTGACAACTGCACCCTCAGAGGGCGGCAAGCTAAGAGGTGTTTGCGCCGGCTGCTGGGAGACTGGTTCAGTTTGTCTCCTTGGTGAAAGTGTCAATGACCTCGCAGTTTCTGCTGTCTGCGCTGTTTGGCCAAAGATCAAGGGCAATGAGCCAGACAGAGCTGTGTACCTCGGCAGCGTGTTCATGTTTGGCATTGGGACAGATTGATTGCCCTCCATTGCTAATGTGTCTGTGGAACCACGATAAGGTTTCAACCGATCATAGTGAATGACCTTGGTCGCAGCCTGAGGATGTTGCACATCCACCAGCTTGTAAAGGAGCCCTTTGTCGTCCACAGATACAACCTTATATGGTCCAGTCCAGTTTGGAGCAAGCTTCTGTCGTTGTGTGGTGGGATCATCCATCCATACCAGATCACCACAAACGTATGGCCTGAACCTCGTGTCCTTGTTGTAGTAGTATTCCCGTTTTTGTCTCTGTTCTTCACTATGTAGAAAAACAGTCTCAAAAGCAGCGTCCATCCGTCGAGCCAGTTCTGCACCATAGTTAGTCGGATTATCAGAAACTGTCGGCGATGAAACATGAACAGTAGCCGGTAGTCTGGGCTCTCTGCCATGCACAAGGAAATAAGGAGAATACCCTGTGCTCGAATGTGGCGTAGAGTTGAATGAAAGCACCACAGCAGGAAGGTAGTGGTCCCACTCACCCCCATAGTCCTGGATGAGTCGAGCCAACTGTTCTTTCAAAGTCCTGTTAAATCTTTCCACCATACCATTCCCTCTTGGGTGATATGGGGAGGTCCTTTTCTTTGTCATCTGTAGTTTCTGACAAATGTTTTGTATAATTTCTGACTCATATTGTCGTCCCTGATCCGACAACAGTTCCTCAGGGACACCATGTTCAGGGATATACCTTTCACAGAGTAACTGTGCTACCGTGGCAGCCCTTTGATCAACCATAGCATATGCATTCACATACTTGGTGAAATGGTCCTGTACCACAAGCACATATCTGTTTCCCACAGACGTGACTGGCAGTTCGGTAATGTCCGTACAGACCAACTGAAATGGTCTTTCAGTCTGAATAGATTGTAAAGGAGCTCTGTGCTTTGGTACAACCCTCCTAAAAACTTCACATGTCTTACACAAGTTACAGAACTGCTCAATATCAGATCTCATTCCTGGCCAATAACACACTGTCAATGCTTTCTTAAATGTTCGTTCAGCACTGTAATGACCAGAACATGGATTACCATGAAAAAATTGCATTGTCTCTGTAACCAGTGCCACTGGAATTAACACTTGATAAACCTCAGGTTTGCCAGGCGGTGTTTGACCTTTTCGACACAACAAGTTATTACATAGCAACAAGTTATGAAACTGCCACCATAGTTTCCTCTGCATTTTACCTTTTACCTGTCTGAGGTAGGGACGTTTCTTGTTTTTAACCCAATTATGCACTTCCCCGAGAACAGGATCAGCAAGTTGTGCATTTACAATGTCCACGTTATGGGCAGATAATGTCTGTTGTAATGTGTCAAACCCCACATTCACATGTGTCCTATCAGTGTCCACACAACAAACTTTTGGTACCATATCGGTCCTCTCTAAATGTTCAGGGGTCGAGCATGACCCCTCATCATTACCCCTCGCCTCAGACAGTGAGACAGATTGTCCTGTATCACTAGGCGAAGAGTGAGCTTCAGGTAGCGTCGTACTTGTCATCTCAATAGAGTCCTGTCCCAATGGTATCCGTGACATGGCATCTGCATTTGTGTGTTTCTTACCCTCTTTGTGAGTGATTGTCCATTGATACGGATCGAGCTCCAACGCCCAACGACCCCTGCGTCCTGTAGGGTCATGCGTAATGTCCATTTTCCTTAAACTAAGCAAAGGACGATGATCAGTAATAATGGTGAAAGGATTGCAACTCAGGTAATGTCTAAAGTGTCTGACTGACCACACAATAGCATACAGTTCTTTGTCATAGGTAGACCATTTCCTCTCTGTTTTTGACAGTACATGACTTGCAAATGCCACCACCCTTTCTTGTCCCTGTTGTATCTGTGATAGTACTGCACCAACTGCCAAATTAGATGCATCTGTGCTCAGAATGAATGGTTCATCAAAGTTTGGAAATGCCATTATTGGAGGAGAAGTCAGTGCCTTCTTAAGTGTTTGAAAAGCTGTGCTACAGTCATCTGTCCATTCAAACACAACTTGTTTTTGGGTAAGTCTATGTAGAGGCTGAGCAATGAAGGCATATTGATGCACAAAACGTCTGTAATATGAGCACAGTCCCAAAAAGGCACGTACCTCTGTCGGCGAACGTGGAACAGGCCAGTCACTAATGCGTTCACTGTTAATTGGGTCCACCGTCAGTCCCTCTCGTGACACAATGTGTCCCATGTACTTCACAGCCGGTTTGCAAAAGTCACATTTCTTAGGGTTTAACTTTAACCCTGCTTGTCTGAAGCGAGTGAGAATGTCTGTGAGATTGTCTAGATGTTCTTCAAATGTTTTTCCCATGCAAATGATGTCATCCAAGTAAATGACACAAGTTGTCCAGTGTAGACCTCGCAGAACCAGCTCCATGAGCCTTTGAAAGGTTGGAGGTGCATTTTTGAGTCCCATGGGCATGACCTTAAATTGGTACAAGCCATCACCTGTAGTAAATGCAGTCTTTTGTCTGTCTGCAGGATCCATTTGTACTTGCCAGTACCCACTAGACATGTCCATGGTAGAAAAGTACTGCGAACCAGACAACGCGTCTAAACTGTCATCTACTCTTGGTAGGGGGTGTGCGTCAGTAATAGTGACAGAGTTCAGTTTTCGAAAATCTACACAAAATCTATATGAGCCATCTTTCTTTTTCACCATCACCACCGGGCTGGCCCAGGGGCTCGAGCTGTCCTCTATCAAATCTTGCGCCTTAAGTGCTTCCACTTGGCGACGGATTTCAGCCTTCATGACTGGAGAGGTGCGGTAGGCTCTCTGAGAGACTGGGGTGTGACAGTTCGTCATGATTTTGTGTGTGACCATGTCAGTTCTACCAAAGTCATGTGGGTGTTGACTAAACACGTCAGCAAAAGAAGTCAAAGTGTCCGTCAGTTGTGTTTTCTGCAATGGCGTCAGGTCTGAATCAGTGTCATCTATAATAGGAGTTGCACCCGGACTGTCAGGTATCTGTCTATTAACATTACCAATAGAACCATCCATAATGGTGAACTCACTCTGGCCCCCTGCCAGGATAGCATGAAAATGTCCCACCTGTGTACCATCATGTAGCATAACTTCACTATGTGAAACATTAGCCACCTTCACACAAATAGAACCGTGCTCTACCCTCGCCACAGTCCATGCCATACCAGTAGAGGACTGATCGGTATAATGTGGTTCGAACACACCAATGTAACCATTAGGTAAAAACCCTTTGAGGGGTACATCAAGATTAGCTGTGATGACCCTCTCTGACATAGCCGGAATGGCAACCGTGGCCGCCACTGTCACCGCAGTCAGGCAGGGAATGTACAAATGTGGACTAACTAGTGGTACAGCTGTACCAGCTACATTGCATGTCATGGTGCGAGTGTCAACAGTAATGCCATTTGCCACCATAAAGTCCCAACCTAAAATGATTGGTTTAGTACAGTTTCTGACAACTTGAAGTGTATGTGTCATGGGCTCACCTGCAATACTTAGGTTCACATAAATGGAGCCTACAGAGTCAAGGGGATCACCTGTGACCCCAGTGAGAGGGATAAACCGTTTCATAATGGGTTTTCTCTGAAGAGCAGGTGTAGCCATTCTAAAAGTCTCACTAATAATAGAAACGTCAGCTCCTGTGTCAACAAAAGCATGCACCACAGTGTCCTCAATAACAACTGACACATATCTTTTGTCTACATCAGTCACACACAAGCTGTCAATAGTACCTGTGTCAGGGTGAATGTCGTTGTCCGTCTGGGCCAAAGAGAAGTTGGTAGCTGACAATTTGCCCTCATTGTCAGCTACTTGTAGTTTCCCTGCTCCCGGTCTTGACGTGCAGGAGACTGGAACCGTACCCGGGCCGGACTGGGAGAGCGATGAAGGCGGCCACTTTCATAGCGGCCCGGAGAGCGACCACGGCTAGCATAGCCCCTGTTTGTAGCGTTGTAGCCCTGCGAGTAGCGTTCAGATGAGCTGGTTCGAGCAGGTGACTCCCGTTGGTTGCGTTCCTCGTCATGTGATGTGCGGAAGGTGCTGCGGCGATGTGTGTTCCGGTCGTCCGATGAGTCTCTGCGGCGTGGAGGTGACAGATGGTAGTCATCCGATGAATATCTGCCCTCACCTCGTCCAGCCGAAGCGGAGCTCCGATGACGAAATCCATAATCCCGCCTGTCCTGTCGATATGCGTCCTCACGCTGGCGGTCAACCGTCATTTGTAGCTGATGAACTTTGTCCGCCAGCATTTCGATCGTGTTTGCCATTTTCTTGAAATCATCCCCCGTAGCTGAGTGGACTCCTTGAGGAGCAGGTGAAGGGAGCTGAGTAGACCACCCAGGTGAGACAGCAGGGTAAACTGGCGTAGAAGAAGACTGCACCGGAGCGGGGGATGTGAACACTCTAGTAGCTTGGTGAGCAGCTTCAATTTGAATAGCCAACTGTAGCGCAGTCTCCAATGTTTTAACCCCCTGTTCATGACATCGCAGTTGGAGGTATGGGTCAAGTCCAGCAATAAAGCGTCTAAATTTTTCTCCCTGTTTAGCATTATCGCCATAAGTTGGAAAAGCTTCCTCGACCAGACGGCAAATTTCTGCAGCGAACACAGGGAGAGCTTCACCAGGGAGGCGGCTGCGTGCATTAATGTAGCTCTGGAAAGTCGACAAATAAGCAGTTTGTCCAAACACGCTTTTCAGCTTTTCCTTCGTGGCTGAATAGTCTGTTTTAACTGCATCGGATAAACTGTCCCAGTAACCAAAAGCAGCTCCCCCCAAGTATGTAGGCAACAGTTTCGCCAAACTGTCTTCAGTAGCATCAGGATCAGCCTCAACAGTCACTTCAAAACGTCTACACCATCTTGAAAAATCCTCTTTTCCATCTCCCACAAACACGTGGCTGTACTGTGGCCTAGTACGACCCGCAGCAGAATGAAAAGGTAATTGTTCCCAAAAGTTACTCTCCATCACTGAGTATTAGACGTTGAGACTAGTAGAAAAAAAATTGGAGGAATAAAAAAAAAAGTCCGTCCTCAGCAGCAGCTAAATGCGCCTATCAGCATGTGCAACATTAGCTATCTGGCTAATAGCATGCTAAGCATGTGCTCACCGCTCCAATCGCTGAAAGCGTCCACAAACCCGCTGCCACCAGTGTAACACCACCGCTTGAGGTGGAGAAGTGTCACAAACACATCCGAGGGTCGTGGGGTGGAGAAAGAGTAACCACGCTGAAAGGGAATAGCTTGGCTGCACGGACTTTATTCAGCTTTTCAATACAACGTCATCCCCTCATGAACGCTGCCCGCATCTCCCGTTGTTTTCGCCCGCTTAACCTGAACACACCCAAAAAAAAACGAAGAAAAACCCACGAAGAAGAAGTCTCTTAAAGACACAGTAACCTAAATACGTAACTGCCCAAATAAATCATCTTACATCAAAATAAATCAAAATAAATCATCTTACACTAGCAAAGTTTTTTTTGTTTTTTTTTTGAGAAACCTCTGTTGTTGGGCTGTGATGTGTTTTTGTCTATTTACATACATTTGTGTGTCTTCTGTCAGAGACTTCAAGGGAACCCCCTACTGTTAAGGTGTGATCTGTCAATTTACATGTATGTGTTACCTCAGCTTGCAACCAACATATGTTGGTGCGTGACTCCTGTTGAAAATCCACGTGCACACAGTCTGGTTTTGTCAGATTTCAACTTTCTAAAACTTATGGTGCGGACCTGCAGCTGTTTTCCAAGACGCATCCCACCTGATGAGAACAGAGGAGCCTCACTTGTGAATTAGATTAACAAAGACTTTGACAGGTCCCTGGTATCAATGTGTGAAGTGTGGTTTTTGTCAATTTACATACAGTAGGATGTGTGTGTGCTTTCTGTAAGCTCTGCCTTTTCACACACTGAACTTTGAATGGGTCACAGGCATGTGTTATCCCAAATATGTGTGTGTGTTAGCTTCCAATTTACCTAGTTTGGTGTGTATCAGTGGTCCAGCTTGCTTATAACTTCCCTCTCCCTCTCACAGTCTCCAAAGAATTGAGAAAGCTCATCGGATGATGAGCGAAACGTCTTCTGTTACAAATAAAGTCCAGTTGATCTTGTATTGAACGCCTTTTTTGACACTCACAGCTGCAACTGCTTCCTTATACTTGTCAGAAAAGCTTAAATCTAAAAGGAACAGTACATTTATTGTAATCTGTAAAGTTTCCAACACTGTGCATGCACAGAGAGAACAGGCAAACTCCACCCAGAAAGGCCCCTGGACCGGGATTTGAACCAGGGACCTGCTCGCTGAGAGGCAGCAGCTCTACCAGTGGCACCACCGTGCTGCCCAGCATCCAGCTATTTCAACAAATCATGTATCAAAACGTTCAGCTTTTTTTGCTATTTCAGCTACTATTTAGCGGTTTTATGCTAATTTTAGCCTTTTTTTGGGGGGGGGGGGGTGCTAATTGCAAATTTTGGCACACATTTCAACTTTTTCAAAATGTGCTCTCTCAACTTCCTTCTGGTAATTTAAGCATCTAATTTTAAGCTACTTTTCAGCTTTTTGCACTGTTCTCAGCCTTTTTCAGATAATTTCCACTTTTTGTGCTCATTTCCACTGCTTTCAGCATAATGTGTGTTGTGTAAATTGGCAAATGTGTTCTTTCTGCTTTCTTCTGCTAATTCAAGCTTGTTGTAACTTTTCAGCTAGCCTTTTTTTTTAGCATTTTAGCTACTGTAATTTCAGCTGTTTTCAGATAAATTATTTTTTTCAGGTTATTACTGCTACCTTCAGTCATAACTTCTTTATGCTAATTTAGCTTGTTTTGCTCTTTTCAGCTTTTCTGCTAGTTTCAGCTTTTTCTACTCTTTCAGCTACTATTAGCTATTTTGATGCTAACTTTAGCTTTTCCACGTTTTTTTTAACTCATTTATTCTGCTTGGTAGGTTAAGCTTCTTTATGTCTTTTCAGCTTCTTTTCTGCCATTTTTGTGCTAATTTTAGCTTCTTTTTTTAGCTTTTTTTTTTACTACCGTATTTTCCGGATTATTGGTCGCACCGGAATATAGGTCGCAGTGTCCAATTATTACCAAAGAATTGTAAAAATCCATAAATAGGTCGCACCTGAATATAGGTTGCACCTACGTCCCCGCCGATGTAACGCCTGATCCACCGCTGACGTGCCGCGTGACCGCTGAGACAACCCGGCAATATGGACCGAGTAGCTCTGCTGCTAATGTCTGCCAGAAGCTAACACGAGACGAGTCCGTCTCTGAAAACACAAATAAAAAATCAAATCTCATGTCAAATGATTCATCCAGGACATAGTTAAGTACATTGGAGCCTTATAATTACTCTGTAAGCAGAAATAAATATACACAGAGTGGTTTTGAAGCTATTTATAACATAAAACGAAGGCTAACACGAGACGAGTCCGCTTCTGACACGAATAGAAAAATCGAATCTCATGTCAAATGTTTTATCCAGGACATAGTTACGTATATTGGAGCCTTATACAGGTAGTCCCCGACTTACGAGCGCCCTCACTTACGAGGTTCCGGACTTACGAGCTGGCGAATTTTTGGAAAAAACGCAAAAAATACCGAGTTTTTCTGTGTTTTTTCACCACAGTTCGTTAGCTAAACATGTGGACACACGTTTCCGATCATTTTTATGCACTAGTAAGCAGTTTTTCGATGAAAAACGAGTGTTCGTAGTCGCGCTAGCAAAACCGTTCCAACTTACGAGCGAAATTCCGGACTTACGAGAACATGTGCTTCGTGTTCCAACTTACGAATTTTCATCTTACGAGCACCTCGTTGTAACGGAACTCGCTCGTAAGTCGGGGACTACCTGTAATTACTCTGTAAGCAGAAATAAATATACACTGAGTGGTTTTGAAGCTATTTACAGTATAACGTAAAAAGAAGGCTAACACGAGATGAGTCCACTTCTGACACGAATAAAAAATCGAATCTCATGTCAAATGTTTTATCCAGGACATAGTTACGTACATTGGAGCCTTATAATTACACTCTGTAAGCAGAAAAATATACACCGATTGGTTTCGAAGCTATTTATAACATACCGTAAACAGAAATATACAACCACAAGCTAAAGAAGCTATGCTAATAAAAGATCTTTTTTTTATCTCAAACATCTAATAAAGCTACTCACTTGTAAACGTCCACAATGTGATTACATCCTGTAAGTTTCAGAAAAATCCGCTGAGTGGTTCTTGACTTATCTTGCTAACAAACAGCAAACAAACAGAGCTAACAGAAGCTACATCCAGACCAAGAGGCCGACAGAGTCAGTCCGAGCAGAGGAGCTTTTTTTCGGACACATGAGCTGGAAACGGTCTTCTTTTTCTTGGGTCGGTGTACTCCTCTGGAAGTGGTACTGCATTGCGCCCCTAGCTGCTGTAAGAATTATGAGGAGGTCAATATTAATACTGACCTCTTTATCCTTAATTAATCTACTTATTCAGATTGAATAGTAAATTCACGGATTCTGTTCTTTTTCAGTTTACCCAATATCTCTGTGATCTTTATGATGGATAAATAAACAGAGCCATTAAGTGACAAAGACGTTAACTTAGTTTGATATGTCAAAGAGACACTATCATTTATTTAAAATAAATCAACTAAATTAACACCATTACACTTGATTGACATGATTTCACTTTCTTTCAATTTAAAACGTCAGCACACTTAAATTCAACACAACAGACATAAATATTGGATGTTAACATATTTAGTCTGTGGGCACTTCAACTTAAAATAGTTTCCAGCTTAGATAGAGAGGGAAAGATTTAGGAGGAGAAATTTATGGAGGAAGAAAAGTTAAGAGTCAGGGAGTTATCTTGATGTGTTTTAACCAGAAACATGGCAGTTCTCCGGCCGATTAAAGCTACACGTTGGTACCCTTGGCAAAGCATTTGACGACTTGTTACCTCGTGAAGATGGTCAGTCTCCCTCGGTCCAGTTTGGTCAGTTCGTTTACCATTCTCAGCGTCTCCAGACGTGCGCCTTGACTCGAACCGAAAGTAACGGCAGCTCCTGGTGGTGTTTCCAAGATAAGACGTTCCTTAAAGGAATGTCAATAAAAGAGAGCTTTTCACGGCTTGAAATAGATTTATAACAGGCATGTTATAAATCTTTTAACTGAATGACGTGTCCTTAGCGTGTGACTAGACGATCATCAGTTCTTTGGAGAAGACCATAGTTTGAGGCTTACTCCAGCAGACTTCTAGGAAAACAGGAAGTCAGAGCTCTTTTAAGGCTAACTTGACCTAGAAAGACGTAGCTCTTTCTGATTCAGTCTGTTAAGCCAGGAGCCACTGAGAGGAGGCATAAGTTAGATTAAAAATGTCAGAAAGGATAAGAAAGTTAGTTTAAGACGCCAGTCTTATGATACAGCAGATTTAGAACTTTCTTAACTCATTACCAACACTGTTGTATGAATAAACAAACGTCATCAGAGCATAACATATGGGACCTATTAATGATAATAGCTTGATTATTAAATAGGACAAAAACAAAAGTCTCTGGGTGTCTAGATTGTCCTGAGCTCAAGCTAAAATGAATGAGATAAAGTGTTCCTTTTATCTTCACATGCAAGTTCGAGAGGAGAGGAGAAATCCTCCATGTACAACATTTTGAATTAAGCAGAGTATTTGATTTATCTGACATTAAAATGTACTGATGCTCTTACAAATAAAATTATTCATTTGATAACATTTGAATTAACAAAATTAAAAGAAGTCTCTGGATGACTTAATTGCACCTTTGACACAGCAGTGAAACACAGTTTAACTCTCACAGAATAACACAGCTTAAAAGCACACATCATGAAAATGACAAAAGTTATTCTTTTGATCACATCAGCCTAAAATCAAAGATAGAAATAGTCTCTTTTGGTGACTATATTTATCAGATTACAGCTTAATGAATGATTTTGTAGTAAATGTCTTGCTTTACTGAGAGGTCAGTAAAGGTCATCACTGGACAGTTCAAAAACCTTAATTTGACCCTGGGTAGGTCCACTACATCTCCCCCCTTTTGGAAGCCATCGCCAGTCCTTGGGGATGGGGTCCAACACGAAAGGAAACCTTGAACTGTCTTTGATCTTGAAGTAATCCAGCAAGTGGAAAAGAAAAATCAAAAATTATAATCCCATAAAGTTTTTTGAAATTCCATACTGTTCGGAGGTAATCCCATTGCGAAAAGCTTTTAATCCCTTGGAAAACTGAGTCTGTTAACTCTTGGCAAACAAAGTCTGTGATCCTTTGGGAAACAAAGTCTTATAATCCACAGCGGTAATTCCACAGCAGTAAATCCACAACGATTAGTTTTGTTGATTGATCAGCAACAATTGTTTTCATAATCAGCATGTAGAGGGGATCCCTCGATTGACGCAGAGGAGGCGACCCTTGAATTAAACTTATTGGAAAATAATTAAATTAAATGAATTAAGTTTATTTATATAGTGCCAATCATAACAGAAGTCGTCTCAGGGCACTGTACAAAAACCTTCAGATACATTATAAAAGCCATTTAGTAAAAGTTATCAAAGGAACCCATCATGTTGCGTTGAATCTTCACTTCATCACAGTTTCTCATCCTGAGCAAGCAGAAAAGCAACAGTGGAAAGGAAAAACTACCCTTTAACAGGAAGAAACCTCCAACAGAACCAGGCTCAGGACAAGGGATAATCTGCTTCAACCTGCTGGAATTTGAGAGAAAAGGAAGAAGAAACAAAGATAGAATGACAGGTCCAGGTGTACTTTCTATTGGAAGAAAGACAAAAACAAATGTTAAAGATATAAATATGTACA
>JBBPBX010036681.1:20581-31351 GCA_038048925.1 Garcialebias charrua | reverse complement strand
CTCTTTCCCCCCGAGACGCCGGATGGTGGACCAGAATCGCCTCGAAGCCGTACGGAAGTCATTCTCCATGGCCTCTCCGAACTCCTCCCACGCCCGAGTTTTTGCCTCAGCAACCACCCGAGCCGCATGCCGCTTGGACTGCCGGTACCTATCAGCTGCTTCCGGGGTCCCACAAGCCAAAAAGGCCCAATAGGACTCCTTCTTCAGCCTGACAGCATCCCTCACTGCCGGTGTCCACCACCGGGTTCGAGGGTTGCCACCACGACAGGCACCAACAACCTTGCGGCCACAGCTCCGATAAGCTGCCTCGACAATAGAGGCGCGGAACACGGCCCACTCGGACTCCATGTCCCCCGCCTCCCTCGGAACGTGTTCAAAGCTCTCCCGGAGGTGGGAGTTAAAGCTCCGTCTTACGGGAGACTCTGCCAGACGTTCCCAGCAGACCCTCACGATACGTTTGGGTCTGCCAGGTCTGACCGGCATCCTCCCCCACCATCGGAGCCAACTCACCACCAGGTAGTGGTCAGTTGACAGCTCCGCCCCTCTCTTCACCCGAGTGTCCAAGACATGCGGCCGCAGATCAGATGAGACGACAACAAAGTCGATCATCGAACTGCGACCTAGGGTGTCCTGGTGCCAAGAGCACATATGGACACCCTTATGCTTAAACATGGTGTTCGTTATGGACAATCCATGACGAGCACAGAAGTCCAATAACAGAACACCACTCTGGTTCAGATCAGGGGGGCCGTTCCTCCCAACCACACCCCTCCAGGTCTCACTGTCATTGCCCACGTGAGCGTTGAAGTCCCCCAGTAGAACAAGGGAGTCCCCAGGAGGCGCACTCTCCAATACCCCCTCCAAGGACTCCAAAAAGGGTGGGTAGTCTGAGCTGCCGTTTGGTGCATAGGCACAAACAACAGTCAGAGCCCGTCCCCCCACACGTAGGCGAAGGGAGGCTACCCTCTCGTTCACCGGGGTGAACCCCAACGTACAGGCACCAAGATGGGGGGCAACCAGTATGCCCACTCCTGCTCGGCGCCTCTCACCAGGGGCAACTCCAGAGTGGAAGAGTGTCCAACCCCTCTCAAGGAAACTGGTTCCAGAGCCAGAGCCATGCGTTGAGGTGAGTCCGACTATTTCTAGTCGGAACCTCTCAACCTCACACACTAGCTCAGGCTCCTTCCCCACCAGAGAGGTGACATTCCATGTCCCAATGGCCAGCTTCTGTAGCCGAGGATCAGACCGCCAGGGTCCCCGCCCTCGGCCGCCACCCATCTCACATTGCACCCGACCCCTTTGGCCCCTCCCACAGGTGGTGAGCCCTGATGATGAGTTCAGTCAACTAATAAATTTAAATCAACTAAACTAAATCCAATGTTTATGTAGCAAGAGTTTATTACTAAAGATAAAATGATGATGTTTGTTCACTCACCTTGACATTTTAAGTTGAGTAGTGTACAGCAGATCGGTTCTGGTTCTGCAGACCTAGCCTGCAGAGTCGAAGCCCACAATGTTCTAAACTCTTAACCCTACGTCATTTTAACAGCATGTGTATATTTACTGCACAGTACAGTACTGCAACATTTTACTCACCAGCTCTGCAGAATACAGCAGCTCGGTTCCAGTCTGGCTCGGTTCTGATTCAGCG
This sequence comes from Garcialebias charrua, assembly GCA_038048925.1. Classification (NCBI taxonomy): domain Eukaryota; kingdom Metazoa; phylum Chordata; class Actinopteri; order Cyprinodontiformes; family Rivulidae; genus Garcialebias; species Garcialebias charrua. Next base: position 29,700 of record JBBPBX010036681.1, on the reverse strand, counting down.
GACCCACCCTGCCGGTTCTGGTCCGGTTCTGGTCGGCTCTCTGCAACCTTTGAGCACCAAGTCCACTTAAGGAGTTTACTGCTTGGTGGGGAAACAGTTTACTGGAACTCCTCTGACTGATGAAGCCCTCCGGATAGAGGGCGAAACGTCTCTGTAAAAAAGAAACTGTTCAGATGACCTGACTCAGAGTCATTGGATTTGATACCTGGATGATTGAGCATAAACTTTAAGACACTTAGAGAGAGCTGGACCTTCAGATAGTCATCACAAAACCACACAATGGTCCCGATCGAGTCCAAATCCACATGGAAAAAGTCCTGTGAGCTCTGGAGAAAACATCGGACCTCCGAGCGATGCCTCCCCGCTCGAGAGACTCCCTGAACCGGCAAGCAGCTCTCAGACTGAATGATGAGGCTGGAGGTCCGGTTCTGGTCGGTTCCATGCAGCTCTCTGCATCCGCTGGGCTCTGAAGTAACTATGAATAAGGACTGAACGTTTTCGGATCGAATCAAAACTTTTCCTTCATTTCAACAGAAAGCTACGGCTGGAAACTGTTGGGGCTTCTGGGAAATCTAGTCCTTTCAGTGGCAATACTGTACAGTGTAGGCTTATTGCGAGAAAACTACAAAATGGTGGCGCCTCCAAAGTATTTTTTCATCAACTTTTACTGTATCCCGTACTGTCCTAATCACATGAATAAATATTAAAGTTGACAATCGTGTGTCTTGTACAATCTTCTATTTTTATTTTTTCGTTTGTTCTTGTGTACAATCTTTGAACAACCACGAAAGAGCAAGTACGTAAAAGTTGAACCCCGAATTAGCGCGGGACAACTATACTGTATTTGAGCCAGTAAACATATTGTTGACACTTTGGATTAGAGAAACTCATGACGTCATCTTCTCATTCCGTCAACTCCGATTAAGATTTGTTTTGTCAACTCCAGGGCAGCAGGGGGCGTTCAAGAGCAGGAACGCGCCAGACTGTTGATCTTTAGTCCTTCAGGACATGACATAGTGGTTAAATAGAAGACAACTGAACAAGAGATGTCCATTTGTCTTCTCTTTAAATACTTAGCATTAGAGCGTTGAATCATGTGGGTTGGGATTATCAACTGGATGATGCATCCAAGCTGCACCTCGTTCACCGGTTCGTTGTCTTTTTCACAGGAACATCATAAACGATCCATTCCAAAGGATACATGGAACTTATTGTTGGACTTTGGTAACATGATTGCAGACGACATGTCAAACTATGACGAGGAAGGTAAGTGTGTCACACACCAGGTGCCTCTTTCCTTACGTCTGATCCGTTGACGGTAACGATGCGTGTTTTGTCTCTCCTCAGGTGCGTGGCCCGTCCTTATAGATGATTTTGTGGAATTTGCTCGACCGATTGTTACAGGATCAAAACGTAAAACTCTCTAAATCCAATCCAAACTCTGGAACACCGGAACATTGTTTCTTTTACAGCGACTTCATCGTTTTTTGTTTGTTTGTTTTTGTCTTGTTGTTGTTTTTTGTTTGTTTTTTAAGACTTGTACAATACAAAAAAAGTGAAAACTGTAGACTTCAGAGAGAAATCAAGCACTTGAAACTGTCGGGAGTCCGTGGTTCAGGGAGCTGGGGTGGAACCTGCGAGAACAACTGGCCACGTTTGCTGTCCTCTTGAGTCTGAGGCATCGTATGGACATTGCCAGGTTCTCGGTACGCTGGACGCTCGCCCCTGCGCTCTGCTCCAGGAGGAGCACAAAGAGGACGCGGCTCTGAGAGGAGGTCCGCCCGCTGCGTCTGCTCCCAACGGACTGGACAGAGGAAAGCTGTGTTTTAAGATTCTTCCTAGTCATCTTTGAATATCCGAAGCTCTGAGTGACTGTGCAAACATCCCATGTCTTACTCCAACCTCGGGACCGAGTGCTCACCACACCAGCACCAACAGAACTGTTGCAGTTTTTAACTGTACATACTGTATCTAAATGGGACGGTTTACAAAGAGAGCTATAAGAAGAATAATATAAATATGATCCGTTTATAAATGCAAAAGATCATTGTTTTGTGTACAGTAAATGCTAAGCTCTCGTAACGGGATGCCTCAATATCGTGGATGATGCGCTGTTGGTTTAATCGTTTGGTGGAATTGTGAGCATCTCATCAAAAGCATGTTAAAACTCGTTTTTACGTCACCTCGGACTGGTTTAGGAATAAATTGTCACTAAAAAGCCGTGCTTTAATTTAGCTAATCAGTATTGATTTGTTGTACTCATTCGTCTGAATAATCTCAGTTAGGAGTGGCTGTAAATGTAATATACAGTATAGTTGAGTCTTTTCCACTAATTCTTTAAATTGTTTTAATTTTTTTTTAAATCAGGTAATTGAGGATTGGTTTCCCCACACACACAAGTGATAGCATTTAATTCCACTTTAAATTAAGAGATGACCAACTTTTGAGATTGCATGGCACACGTATGTGTATGTTCCGTGGCGAGGAGTTGACACAGTTCAGTCGGGACACGTGGGGGCAGGGGGTAACACGACGACAGAGGAAGCCTTAAGATTAAAAACCTGTCTAAAACATTCACGCTCCTGTTCCACCCCGTCTGTTCAGTGTTACCGTACTGAAGGAAGTGAATGTCAGACTTTTACTGTTCATCATGTAAGTAGCATAAGTATATTGCTCATCAAAGAAAGGCGAATAAAGCATGAGTTTTTTCCATAATTTATGAATTTATCTTTGTTGGCAAATGTCCCAGAGTCCTTATATTAAACAGGAAATTTTTTTTTAAACAGCAAAAAGTATTTTTCTTTTGCCAAAAATGATCTTAAAGTTGATTTTGTGCCATTAATTTACCTTCTTTATTTGTTTCCGATGAGGTTACTGGGTGATGCTTTATTTTATTCTAAAATATAAGTTTTATTGGGTATTAACTGAAAATCTGTTTAGACAACTTGCTAAAGTGCAAAAATATATTTCGCTATGTTTTGTTCACATTCTTTTTGTCTCCTTATGGAACAAATCACACTGCTTTAAAAAAAAATCTTACTAATGATCAAATTGTTCTCCATGTTTATTGACCATATTTCATAATGTTATTGCCAATGTTCATAACATTGAGTTCAGGTGATGGTCTGCTGGAGAGCTGCACAAAATATCCTAAATGTATCCATAATTCAAAGGATTTCAATAAATTTGAGCCATGAACATGTTAAAAATTATAATTTGCCCAACAGATAATCCATTAAAAGTGGAAGCACGTGGAGAGTGTTGTGACTATTGTAACAAAATGTAAAAACAAATTGCACGTTTTCCTAGAATTGTGCAGCTTGAGTAGAGAGGCTATGAAGAGTTATTATCTTACCTGTTGCAGACAGCTTTTAGGATGACCCCAGTTTGGAGAACTGAGGCCTAAAGGCCGAGATACACTTGAGCGTTCTCACGATACGCCTATACGCAACGTACGTACGTCAAGGCAAAAGCGTAGCCCCGCGTAGCCCCTCAGGGCACATACGCGCAAAGCTTTTTTTTTACGTGCGCGATGCGCGGTGTCTGACCATAAACTTCCCCGGCGCCGGACTGTTTTGTATGTTACACAAATGAAATAAATTCCCCTTCTTTATCGCTGATCGGGCCTTTTCTTTTGTTTTTTTGCCTAAAGTCAAGTAATCACTTCTTCCTCCGTTCACTCCATGAATGAAATGAATGAATTCAGGTCCTACCTGGGTGCGCAATGTTTTAAATATCCCTGGTGGGCTGTGTGCTGCAGGAAAAGCACTCCCTGTTATTATTTTTATTTCTGAGAGAACTTTTTATAACATATATAGTAGAAACACCGCATCAGAACACCGCCGCGGTCTTCAGCGAGCTACATGAGCTGACTGAAAGCTGTCAATCATTTCAGTAGGCGTGTCAGCAAGTGACCAATCAGCGAGCTCAGTTGAGTCCCCTCCGTGCGCAGCTGCTCATATTACAACAAGGAGAACGCGAGCGTTTGAAAGCTGATAGTTTCTGAAGTATAGCAGCAAAACACATGCGCGCGTAGAGTGGCGTACCTGAGGACGCTCAGGTGTATTTCAGGCTTAAGAGCTAACAGTTGGTTTGAGAGAGGCCAAAACTAATGTGAATTGCTCCCTTCTAGCAACTCCATAACACAAATGTTCATAAGATTCATATAAAGGTTACTTCATAAACCTTTATGTTGTAGGAGGTGGTGAAGAGACGACACAGGAGACGGGATGTAGTTCTTCACTTTTAATCAACTCCTACTCAACTGGCGGAAAAACCACCCAACACCGCCTTATATACCAACACAACATCCGGTCCTCTGGACCTTTCACAATAAAAGCATCCTGTAACACATTCGGTCCACTGGGTGTGAGTAGAGCCCCCTAGTGGTCCACCACACACGCCCCCCCAGAACACCCAGTAAGGTCCATCACTAGTCCCGCATTTTAGGTTTGATTAAACGACCAGAACGGCTGAACCTGGGCCCTGCAGAACCAGTCTGATGAAGCGGAGGGCTCCGAGGAGGGCCTGCAGAAGATTCGGGCTCCAATGGACGTTGAGAGTCTCTGGCAGGGGGACAGCAGTCCGTTAACAATGTGGATGGAGGTCTGCCCCTGCGAGGAGCCTGGGCCGTAACAACCTGATCATCTGACATAACATGAGCTGGTTTAAGCCTATCGATACAGACAGTCTCAGTACGACCCCCTAAATCTAAAAGGAAATGTTTTGGACCTGGTTGAAGAACCCGAAACGGTCCATCATACAAAGGCTGTAGTGGTGTCCTGTGTGCATTGTGTTTGACAAAAACAAATTTAGAGGACTCCAGACTCTTAGGGACAAATGACTGCGGTAAACAATGATGTACCGGGCCAGGGACACGAAAAGGGGCCTCCTGAGGTGAAAAATGGAGCAACGGTGGAGCAAACTGTGGTGAGGGTACCTCAGGTAAAAACTCACCGGGGACGCGCACAGGTTGACCGAAAACCAGTTCAGCCGGGGAAGAGCTCAGGTCCTCTTTGGTTGCGGTACGTAAACCCAACAAAACCCAGGGAAGACGGTCAATCCAGTTGTCACCGGTCAATGCAGCACGCAGTGCAGCTTTCAATGATCTGTGAAACCGTTCACACAAACCATTAGCTTGGGGGTTGTAAGCGGTGGTCCTGTGAACGTTAGTCCCCAGACCCTTGGCCATGGTAGACCAAAGTTCAGAAACAAACTGCGGGCCCCGGTCTGATGTAATGTCTGAAGGGGGGCCAAAACGCGCCACCCAGGTAGACAAAAATGCCCGGGCCACCACTGCAGATGTCGTGGATGTCAAAGGAACCACCTCAGGCCACCTGGTGGTCCGGTCTATCATAGTCAGCAGATGAGTAAAACCTTGTGATGGAGGCAGAGGGCCCACCAGGTCTACGTGCACATGATCAAACCGCCGACCTGGGATGGAGAAGGGTTCCAAAGGTGCTTTGGTGTGCCTGTTAACCTTAGCGCGCTGGCATGGGACACACGCTGCTGCCCACTCCTTAACTGCTTTACGCAGACCGGGCCAAACAAACTTTGAACTGACCAGTTTCACCGAGGCTCTAACACCTGGATGAGAAAGGGAATGTAAGGAGTCAAAAACGCGGCGTCGCCATGAAACTGGAACCAGGGGGCGGGGCCTGCCAGTAGAAACATCACAGAGCAGGAGGGGACCTCCGTCATTCACCTGCCGTTCCTCCAACTCGAGGCCCGTGGGCCCGGACTGGAGCTCGAGTATTTCTGCGTCGCTACGTTGGTCCGCAGCCATAGCAGAAAAATCGATGCCAACGTATACGGGAGAGATCAGCACCCGGGAGAGACAGTCGGCCACCACGTTGGATTTTCCAGCCACATGCTGAATGTCTGTAGTAAATTCAGACACCGCTGCGAGGTGGCGTTGCTGGCGAGCAGACCAGGGGTCAGAAATTTTTGACATCGCAAACACCAAGGGTTTGTGGTCAACATATGCAGTGAACCGGCGGCCCTCCAGGAAAAACCTGAAATGGCGTGTGGCCAGGTAAAGCGCCAGCAACTCTCTGTCAAAAACACTGTATTTCAGCTCATTGTCCCGCAGCGTACGGCTGAAAAATGCAAGCGGCTGCCAAACCCCGGAAACCTGCTGTTCTAACACAGCCCCCACCGCAACATCAGATGCGTCGGTTGTTAAAGCTATTTGCGCCGCTGGGGATGGATGGGCCAAAAGGGCAGCAGTGGCCAGTGCAGCTTTAGCATCACCAAATGCCTGTAGGCGTTCTGGTGTCCAGTCCACGCTGTCGTTGGGCTTTTTCTTTTTCAGCGCTCCATAGAGCGGACGCAGCAGTTGTGCTGCCCTGGGGAGGAAACGGTTATAGAAGTTAACCATTCCCAAAAATTCTTGTAGCGCTTTAACAGACTGGGGCTGTGGGAAATCTGACACCGCCTGCACTTTGTTTGGTAACGGGACGGCACCACTTGCAGAAATGCGGTGGCCCAAAAAGTCAATGACTGGCAGCCCAAACTGGCATTTCGCTGTATTTACAATCAGGCCATGTGCTGCCAGGCGCTGAAAAACCTCACGGAGGTGGGACAAGTGCTGCTCAGCCGAGCTGCTAGCCACCAGGACGTCATCCAGGTACACAAATACGAAGGACAGACCCCTTAGGACTGAATCCATCAACCGCTGAAATGTTTGTGCTGCACCTTTAAGACCAAAAGGCATGCGCAAAAACTCAAAAAGGCCGAAAGGCGTGATAACAGCGGTCTTAGGGACATCCTCCACATGCACAGGAACCTGGTGGTACCCCCGTACTAAATCTACTTTAGAAAAAATGGAGGTCCCAGCCAGGTGCACTGAAAAATCCTGGATGTGGGGGATGGGATAACGATCGTTCTCTGTGATGTTATTAAGGCGGCGGAAATCCCCACATGGTCGCCATTTGCCATCTGCCTTGGGCACCATGTGGAGGGGGGAGGCCCACGGACTGTTTGAGCGCTGCACGATGCCTAAACGCTCCATGTTAGCAAACTCTTCCTGTGCTATTGCTAGCTTAGTAGCATCAAGGCGGCGTGCACGTGCGAACACCGGGGGGCCCGTTGTGGGAATATAATGTTCGACCCCATGTTTTGTGTTTGTGTTTGCAAAATCAGGAACAGTCAGCGAGGGGAATTCAGACAATAAACGCTGAAACACATTACCCGAAGCTAAAAAGTTAGCATGCATTAAAGGCCCAGCTCCTCGCGTCTCACAAGGCAGTGACGAAAAAGACACAGCGTCGATCAAACGTCTGTTAGCTAAATCAACCAGGAGCCCGTGAGCACAAAGAAAATCAGCCCCTAAAATAGGGACTGAGCTAGCAGCTACCACAAAGTTCCACTGGAAGTCCCGTTCATGGAAACGAACAGTCACCAACCTTTCGCCAAACGTCTTGATGGGATAGCCGTTAGCCGCGGTTAGCTGCGGCCCGCAGCCTTCTGCTAACCTGTCGGAGCCGGTCGGGGGAACGAGGCTCTTCTGCGAGCCGGAGTCCACCAGGAACCGCCTCCCCGACCTCGAGTCTTCGATGAAAAGCAGCCTTTCCTTGTCGCCAACGGCCGCGACTGCTAGCGGGCGCTGGCGTACTCGTTTCCCTGCGGCTTGAAACTGCACGGTGGGACACACCGTCGTGCTTTGGCGCCAAAACGCTGGTGGAAGAAACAAAAGGCAGCTCCTGACCGCCTGCGGGCGACTCCTGCTACGACCACTGGCTCGTCCGGCGCTGAGGGCGATGCTTGAAGCTCGGGCGCCGCTGGAGATCCGGGGACCGCCGCTTGGACCGCGAACGTCCTCGCAGCCAGCAGGATGCGGTCGGCTTCGCGGGCCAGCGAGCGGTAATCCTTCTGCTGCAGAAACGGGGAGTTGGCCAGGGCTGTGCGCACTGGAGCCGGAAGCCGGCGGAGGAAGAGGTGTAGAAAAAGAAACTCACAGTCTGTTGATCCTCTCAAAGACAACATGCCTTCCATGAGCTCGAGAGCTGTGCCGTCGCCCAAATCAGAGAGGGAAAACAGTTTCTCGGCGCGCTCCGCGTCTGAGAGCGTGTAACGCTGCAGAAGGAGCTCCTTGAGGGCGTCGTATTTTCCCTGTGCAGGAGGGTCTTCGAGCAGGCTCATTACCCGCTGGGTGGACAATGGGTCCAGTGAAGCGACCACATGGTGGTATTTGGTGTCGTCTGCAGAGATCCCGCGAAGAGCGAACTGTGATTCGACGTGGGCGAACCACGACCGAGGTGCGTGCAGCCAGAAGTCCGGGATTTTAACGGCCACCGCAAAAGCGAGCGGGGCCGCCGGTGGGGGTTCCACAACCGCGGACAGCTGAGGAGAGCTGGCTGGACCTTCAGATGTCGTCATATTCAGTTCACGTAGGTCACCAGTGTAGGAGGTGGTGAAGAGACGACACAGGAGACGGGATGTAGTTCTTCACTTTTAATCAACTCCTACTCAACTGGCGGGAAAACCACCCAACACCGCCTTATATACCAACACAACATCCGGTCCTCTGGACCTTTCACAATAAAAGCATCCTGTAACACATTCGGTCCACTGGGTGTGAGTAGAGCCCCCTAGTGGTCCACCACAATGTCACTGTCAGTTTCTCATATAGTTCATGATGATATTTACAAGAGCAAATCAAAATAAGAAATGTGAAGTTATAGTATGAAGGTTTATGGGAGAAGATAAAGTTTAAGTGTTTGATCCATAAATTTTATAACTTGTCTATTTTTAACAAGTTAGAGAAGTTTTTCAGTCTTCTGTTGATCACAAACAATAATTTAAAGATGCTAAAGTATTTTACACTTCACATCTTGTGTGTTTCCTTTGTACTACAGTACTAAGAGATGGTGTAGTGGCAGGGGAACCAGACTTGGGACCCGAAGGACCCAGGTTCGAACTCCGGCCACTGCCACACCTTGGGGTGTCTATGAGTGCACATCTATTTCCCCAGCTCCCCGGCGCTTTCTAGCTGCTCACTGCACCACCTGGTGGTGGTTGGGTTAAATGCAGAGACAAATTTCGTCTTGTATGGGAAACATACACAGATGACAAAAATGACATTTATTTATTTATTTAAGTAGTCCCTCTCTACTTCG
>JBBPBX010036680.1:0-31351 GCA_038048925.1 Garcialebias charrua | reverse complement strand
AAGTCGCTCCAGGAATGCCTAAAGTGTCTCTTTGATACGTGATGTTATGTGGTACCATAAATTGTTTTGGGATTCTGCTGTTGTCCCATTGGTTAAGCCTGATAGTTGCCTTAGCAACGAGATTTATGATCCTGCTCAAGGTCTCCGCTTCCTGACCTTTATCAGTTTGTGTGCTTCTTTGTTTGTGCCAATTCAGAGGAGCAGTTCTAGATTTAAACGAGTTTTGCTTAAGTTTAAACAAGTTATTGTCCTGTGCACCTTGTGTGTGATTAACTAAGTGTGAGCCTGTGTATTGAGCATGATTTCTGATGTGTGTGGTACACCAAAGATGTTTTTGCTGCATGTGTGCCCTCCCCCCCTGGAATGTGTTATGTGCAGCTCTGGTTTGCTTCAAAGAGGTGGCTCGTGGGTCGAGGCCTGGTCCATCAGCTTGGTCCGTGAGATTAATGCTGGCACACCTGAACATGTAAAACCCTTTGTGGTTACATGAGACACATTTGTGAATAGAAACACTTCTACTATAGGTTTGATCATGTGAATAATATAGGTTTAATCATACTAACGTGTATAACAGTGATTTATCCTTCAATATATATATATATATATATTTATGTACACATACATATATATATATATGTATACATACATATATATGTATACATACATATGCACATACATACATTCATATACCCATCTACATATCCACATATGATTCCTGAGTGTGTACATATACATCCCTGCATCTATAAGTGTGTGGTTGTAAGCATGCATATATGAATAAGGCTTCTCTAATAGAACATTCAATAGTGATCGTGAAGCATCAGAGATCCGCCCCCCAACACCCGAGGTGTGTTCCTCTCGTTTAGTCCGAAGCAGGCTGTCTAATATCCGTCAGCTGCGCTCAGTCTGCCCGTCTCGGAGGAGGAGCAGACTGAGTGCAGCTGACTGAAATCAGACTGCCTGCTTCGCTGCTTGATTGAATATTTGCAGCCAAGATATAGTTTCCATTTACCCTCCAGGACATATTTATCAGTACAACAGTAGACAATCATAAAAAAGCATATGAACTGGAAAAATATAAGAAAATTATTTAAATAAATAAATAAAAACGAAACAAAACAGCTACATTATAAAGCGATGTAAAATACTAAAATCAGGAACATGTCTGTGTTGGTTTTTACCATGAACTTAGCAGATGTTTGAAGCCATTAATCACTTTAATATCCACTTCAGCATATTGTTTTTATGCTATTAGTGCTTAGTGTGTATTTAGTTGATGTTTTTCTTAGTTCATATCTTAGACCTTATTACTGTTTTTCTTTTACATTTTGTTGTGGGATGTAACTGGGACCTGTGTACATAATCTCATTCCACCCCATGTACCACGTGTGGTGTGTATGACAGTAAAACTCTATGACTGACTGACTCTGACTTTAAAGCTAAGAATAAAAACATGCTTTGTGTTAGCAGGATTTAATTCTAACTTTGAAACTTATCCAACATTAAAACTTACCTCAAGTTGCATTTTTTGGACATGCATGCTTATGTTTGTACAAATTGTACTTGCCTGTAGAGAGGAGATTATTACAGCCTCATATAAAATCAATAATGATGATTTTATCGGAATAGCATCAGTATCGGTCGACATCCAGATTTAGGTATTGTGATCGGATCAAAAGTTTTTTTTGGTAAAGTGGATTGGTGCATCCCTAGTTTTAATGAAACTAACCTTATAGTTTTTTTTTTTTATAAATTATGTAGCATCCATTCAACCAAGGCCTTATCAGAGACAAAAGTGTCCCTCAAAGACACAGAGTGTCCTCAGAGACACTGTCTCCTACCCACTTCTTTTGTGTGTGTTAATCTCCCAAGTCAGGATGAGTCTACATCCTGACCACCCCTGGTTCCATTCTGACTATGATAATTAAGGCCCTGTTTACACGGACACTGTTTGGGGGAAACGCAACTTTTGGGTATGTTAATTAGGTTGAAAGTTTTGCGTTGACATGGGCGAATTCTGTGGATACGACTCTCTCCCCCCCACCCCCCGTACTCATGAATTTACTGTAGTTACCATGCTGGGCCTGTAGATGGCGCTGTGATTTTTGGAACCTTCACTACTGCGCACGCGTGCCACTGCTGCCTGAGGTAAACAAACAGAGCACACGAGGCAGCCTGTTTTCCTCTCTGGCTAAAAGTTCAGCTAAACTACAAGTTGTTGTCAACAAGTTAACAACAAGTTAAAGCTGGAATTTGGACAAGAGTCAACAGATTTGACACCAAGTGTGGGACCTGCTTCATCTGCGCACCAGTTGCTGACTGACTGGACCGTCCGGAACCGAGTCAACATGTCTGACTTTAGTCCGTGAGAATCAGCTGATTTACAGCAGGGCTACAAGGTAAACCATGTTCTTAATAATGTTTCCTTGTGTTTAGTTCGATCACAGAACAACCAACTGAGGTTTTATTTTTATTTTTTTCCTGCGAGGTCGAAGCTGTTCCACGAAGCGGACCGGCGGTTCGGATGTGGGTCCAGTGTCCAGCAGGATGAAAACAACAGAGTCCAGTTCATTAAAGTTCGGTTAACGTGTTTTTAAAAGTGTTCAATTTAATTCTCAGTGTTTGTGACATGAGTTTGTGGTGTTGAATAAATAAATAAATTAAAAATCAACCTGGTGTCTTCATTTTCAACATGCAGCATGTTAGGCATGACGTAACGAGTCCAGATAGCTTCATTTAGCTCAGATAAATGTAAATATCTCCCACGCTAACATAAATACTGTTTATTATTGTTAAACTGTTAATATATAGCACATTTAGTATGTTATAGTGCAGCGTGACACGTGAAATGTCCGACTGCCTCGTTAACAGACAACTGGATCCAGGCAGCTGGCTCTCTTCCAACACAGATGCAGGTAAGGTGTAGAATAATTAAATATGAGAATCAAAATATATTCCATCAGCTATAGTTCAGAAAGTGGTGCGTGTGTCCACTGTCCAGTCCACCGCCATTGTTAAAATGCCGGCTGTCTGCGCGTGCGTGCTGCGTGCATGTGTTCAAACAAAAGCTCCACGGGAGATGTTTACATTATCAACGGGGGGTCAGCGAAAAACTTCCACCTTGAGAGCAGGGTCAGAAAAGTATCGGTGTCATCGAGGGGGGCCAGCGGTGTCGTGTAGGCGATAAGCAAAGTCGCAAAGAGAAAGTAGCGGTTACACTCAAAATACGCGCCGTGTAAACAGGCCCTAAATCTCTCTGCTAATCAACTCTCTTTTCTGAAAGAGACACCTATGCCCCTTTTCCACTGTTACGGTGCGGTTCAGTTCAGCTCGGGTCAGCTCGTGTGTGGTTGTGTTTCCATTTACACTTCTGTACCCGTTCTGTAGGTGGGGTCCAGAATCCAACTCTTCTTACCACCTGGTGGCGGTAGTGCTCCCTTAAGCTATTTACTAACCACCACTAGAAGAAGAACACCGTAAAGACTTTTCCACAGAATGTTGTGGAAGAGATGTCATGCTCTAATGGAGTACCTCATGAGCTGTAACTTTAAACCTGATTAATAATCCTACCTTATTGCTTTCCCTGCCTGCTTTAAACCCATGTATTTTCCATTTTAGTATAGATTTTTACAATAAAGATGTATTATAAAAATCTTCACTTTTATTATTTAGATATGCACAAGGTTCATGTTAAAATTGCAAAACGTCACACTGTGATCCTTGAAACTGCTTTTACAATAAGCTATAAACTGGAAAACAATTTGGTTAAATTTTGTCCTTAAATGTTAAAGGTTTGGCTTTCATTAAATTTAAAAACATTAAAGTATTACTTATTAAATAGTCAGTTGGTCTGCGAATGCCGTGGTGTCCTCCTAGAAGAGCTGAAGAGGTGGCTGTTGATGTCTGTCTCCCTGGTAAATCTGCTCCAATGACCTGGAAAAAATAAATAAATCTGTATGCCTCTCTTATGATTGTCTATTGTTGTCGCTGTTGTCATTCTTTGTTGAAAACAGGTCTCTCTTGTAAATGAGTCCTCGAGGCTCAATGGGATTAACCTGTCTAAATAAAGGTTTAATGAATTGTGAGTAATTAGAATTAGAATTAGAAGTGCTACTGTTCAAAATATTTCTGTGATAATTCAATCATGTTTCCAATCATTTTTACAACAAGCTGTTTGGTTTAATACCACTGTAAATCAATGTTGAAAGTTTATTATCAAATTTCATACTTGATGATGTAAGAGCTTTTGTTTTATTTTGCTCTATTTCTTGATTTCATTTAACTTTTGATTGCAATAAAGCTTATGATTGTGGAATACTTTGCATCCTGGTAATAATTTGAGTGGAATGCACTGATTTATTTTCAATAGAACAAAACATCTTAATTTTAATTTAGTGATCACCGTCATTCTCAGTGTTTTTACATCAAGAATCAATTTAGATTCAATTCTGTAAGACCGATGACATTTCATTGTTTCACTTCAATTAGTTTTTGCTGTCTAGATAAAGAACCATTAAGAGGGAGGAGTGGGATCTGTCCAAAACTTTTGAACTTCCATGTTTCCCTGAAAACGGTCCTCAGAGGGATGGTGAAACCCTGACGACTCTCAGGTTCCAGCAGATGCTTCTTCCATTGTTAGGCAGGATTCACAGGTTTCAGGTTTTCCAGCTCACACTTTTTATTCTTTGTATGTACATCTACAAATGATCAAGTTTCTGAGTCAACCCAGTTCTAGAGGGAGGGAGGGAGGGAAGGAAGGAAGGAAGGAAGGAAGGAAGGAAGGAAGGGAAGGAAGGAAGGAAGGAAGGAAGGAAGGAAGGAAGGAAGGAAGGAAGGAAGGAAGGAAGGAAGGAAGGAAGGAAGGAAGGAAGGAAGGAAGGAAGGAAGGAAGGAAGGAAGGAAGGAAGGAAGGAAGGAAGGAAGGAAGGAAGGAAGGAAGGAGTGTGGGTGTGTGGGTTCTGATAGAAAACAGCTGAGTTGGTCCAAAAGCTGCTGGACTTCAGCTCCAACTCTTGTTCCACTTGAACTGCTCACAGTCCAACTTCTCCCAGACGTCTGCTGGAACCATGTGGGCTTCTTGTGAGCCAGATGTTGATGAACCATGTGGGCTTCTTGTGAGCCAGATGTTGATGAACCATGTGGGCTTCTTGTGAGCCAGATGTTGATGAACCATGTGGGCTTCTTGTGAGCCAGATGTTGATGAACCATGTGGGCTTCTTGTGAGCCAGATGTTGATGAACCATGTGGGCTTCTTGTGAGCCAGATGTTGATGAACCATGTGGGCTTCTTGTGAGCCAGATGTTGATGAACCATGTGGGCTTCTTGTGAGCCAGATGTTCATGAACCATGTGGGCTTCTTGTGAGCCATGAGCCTCATGTACAAAGACTTGCGTGGATTTCTTACTGAAATGTGACGTACGGTCAAATCCAGAAAACTGCGTACGCACAAAAAATCCAGATGTATCAAACCGTGCGTACACCTGAATCCACGCACATTGCTTTTGTACATCACAATCAACGTGGAACTGAGCGCACGTGAGACACCTCCACTGACACGCCTTCATTTACATTAATTCAACCTTTATTTATACAGGCTAGCCTCGTTGAGTCACGGGGACTCATTTACAAGAGGGACCTGTCTCACTCACACCAAACAACCATCCACTCTCACACTCACACCTAGGGTCAATTTAGAGTCACCAATCACTATCAGCCTAACAAGCATGCCTAACAAGCATAACAAGCATACATATGTTAAACAGATGCAAATTACTTCCTGCATGTGTGAAGGACATGTTTGTTTGATCCCTGCGCGATCAGAAATGATTTCTAGATTCAGGAAAATAATGAATTTAATATAATATGAGTGAGGAAAAAAATCCTAAGTAAGAATAGTAATAAAATGTGTTTATCACGCAAAGAACGAGTGATTGTGTGTCGGTGTTTGTGTGTGCGCGCACCCTGCTTTGGTGCGCAACTGGCTCATCCATCCATCCTGAGTGAAAATATTAACTTTGCGCACGAGTTTATTACCATAATTACTGTAAACACAGAGGAACTTAGATGTTTGGTAGAACATAGATCTTTGTTTATTTAATAGATGATATGAAGAAACGAGTCTCTGCGCCTCAGTGGAGAGTTTTCATGACATGACGTGATGTTGGAGTCTCCACAAACGCTGAGCGCGCCGCAGCCTTTGTGCGCAGTCTGTTTGTCTGTGAAGCCTTTACTCTCCTACAAGTTATATATGGTGTACTTTCACATGTCATTTTGGAGAAATCTACAATAAACGCAGATTATGAAACACCTCCACTGCCGTGTAACACCGGCGAGGGTGCGCACGCTCCAAAGCGCGACCATAACTCAGCCTTTGGAATCATATGGATGAGACCATTCCATTGGATATGATCCGGCTTTGTGTGGACTGGACTGGAACAGCCCCGATCGGTCTGCCAGCTCCCTCTGGAAAGCTCCTGTCGAACAGTTTGATCGCTGCTTCTGCACATGCAAGCATGATGCACGGCTCCTGTGTTGCGCTCCAGTGCACAGCAGTGCCAAACTGAAAAAGGATTATTCCTGAAAACAGCTGATAAGCCATATCCTAGATCAGAAAATTATATCTGTTTATAAATAAATGCTCTGTGTGTTACACTATTTATTATATCCTCCAATAAGGCTGAATCCGTTCCTGTTAAATGTATTTTTTGCACAACTTTGCGCGTCCTTTATTTAATTGCGTCCATGTGGATGTAATAATTGTTAATCATGTGTGTTTGGTGGGAATATTAATTATTTTCACATCATGAACAGCTTCTCAGAATCACCTGTAAGTGTCGCCAAAGGCACCAAAACCACAGAAACGTGCGTACGCCAGCCCTGGAGTTGGCGTGGAGCTGCACACATTTCCACGTTCAGTTCTGTTTTGATACATACGGAGTTTTGCGTGGAAAATGGCGTACGCAAGGTTTTTGTGCGTACGCACCGTTGATACATGAGGCCCCAGATGTTGATGAACCATGTGGGCTTCTTGTGAGCCAGATGTTGATGAACCATGTGGGCTTCTTGTGAGCCAGATGTTGATGAACCATGTGGGCTTCTTGTGAGCCAGATGTTGATGAACCATGTGGGCTTCTTGTGAGCCAGATGTTGATGAACCATGTGGGCTTCTTGTGAGCCAGATGTTGATGAACCATGTGGGCTTCTTGTGAGCCAGATGTTGATGAGTTCAAAGGAACATCTTCCTGGATGTCTTCTTCCCTGACCTCTGACCTCTTCTTGGTGTTGTGAGGGGTGTTAGTGGAATGTTTGGAGCTGAGATACGGAGCAGGTTCTGTGAACAGAACTCACCAGAACCAAGGTTTGGGAGTGTGCAGCCAGATGTTTGTCTGCTGAACATCTGCAGAAACAGGAGACATGTTTTCTTTCTCCTGTCTGCTCTAATGCGTCCACTTGAAGGTTCTAATAGAAACACATTGTGACAGCAGGTGAAACGTTTCCACTGAACATCTGCTGGTTCTTCTATCATCTCTACTGACTTGTTGAACCAATGATCCTGGAGGTGATTGATCCTGCACAGTGATCACATGACCGCAGCAAGAATCCACTGAAGAGGCTGCAAATAGAGCAACAAGAGTGAAGCAGAGAACAGGCTGAAAATGAAGAAGTGGACAGAGAAATGATCAAATGAAGCATTTAGTGTTTCCATTTGAACAGAGCAGCTGGAGCTGAAGCTTTTGATCCAGAGCAACACAACAGCTCTGCTTTCAAACCTCCACACACTTTCTGACGTCCACTCTGTCCACAGTGTTGGACGTGTCTCCATCCACTTGTGTTTGTTCTGGACGGCCCACTGGAGCAGGATCAGAGGCTTTCTGCTACTAAGACAACACTTTACACACACGAGGCTCTGAATGTTAGAAACCCTCTGACTAGAATACACTTCTTCTGTGTGAGCTTTGAGCTCAAACTGTGAATTTAATTCAAACTGGAGACCAGTCCACCTCCCAGCAGCACCACTGTTGGACTGGATTCTACAGGTGGACCTAAGAAACTGGACCTTCAAATGCCTGTGACATGCACGAACACAAAAAGAGGAAGAACATGTTAATATAGAATAAATTCTGCATAATATCCATGAATTAGTTCCATGGC
This sequence comes from Garcialebias charrua, assembly GCA_038048925.1. NCBI lineage: Eukaryota > Metazoa > Chordata > Actinopteri > Cyprinodontiformes > Rivulidae > Garcialebias > Garcialebias charrua. Next base: position 23,200 of record JBBPBX010036680.1, on the reverse strand, counting down.
ATGGCCGGAGTGAAACAGGAAGTGACAACAAAGAGGAAGAAGTCTTTCAAAATCTTTGTTTCTACAAGATGTGACTCTTCTTCATCTTTCTTTAATAGTGACTGTGAATAATGTAAAGAAACATCAGACTCTGTGCTCCTGTCTGTGTTAGCTGTTGTAGCAATGATGTGTTTCCATGCAGGCGTTGTCATCTCTCCGTTCCTGCACATGCAAATATCTCCACAACTGTTCATGTGAGCTGCGTGAATTGATTCTGACATACATCAGTAATGTTCTCTTTCCATGAACGCTTTAGTGTTTATCATGAAAACTGGATGTGACAGGAACTTGAAGAGAATTGATCCTGTTTCCATTAGAAAGACTCTCAGACACAGAAGCCCACAACCAGAAATAAAACATGACGTCATGTGTGTTCATGTCAAACTGACTGAAATGTGATCAAACTATTGATTTATTCATGAAGCTTTATTGAAGCAGGCAAACCCCGTTGAGAGCACACATCTCTCTGCATGCTCCTCCTGGGCCTGAAGGCAGCCTAACATGCATGTTTTTGAACATGTGAGCCTAACATGCATGTTTTTGAACATGTGAGCCTAACATGCATGTTTTTGAACATGTGAGCCTAACATGCATGTTTTTGAACATGTGAGCCTAACATGCATGTTTTTGAACATGTGAGCTGAAGTCAATAGTGTGCAGCTTCCAACAGGATGGAGGAGAAGAGAAGAAGGAAGACTTAGAGCTCCTGCTGAGGGAGCACTGGACGAGAGCTCACTCTGAAGAGTTCACAAACACCTCTCCTTTCCTCCTGTCACATCAATCAAGTGATGCAGCACATGCAGAGAGCTGCTGTCACTTGTGGCAGTGACATGAAGAAAAGTGAGCGAGACATTTTCTTCTAAACAACATCACTTCATCATTCTCCTTTCTGGCAGCAGTAAAGAGAAGCAGGTGAAGTGTGAGAAAATAAATCAACATCAAGTTATAAAGTTTTATTTTCTTCTTTACTTCTTAAATGCTGACATAAGTGGAGCTCAGGAACTGTTTGGTTCCTCCTCATGCATGTCATGTTGTGGAATGATGAGAATCAAACTCTTGAACTCTTGAGACTTGCAACAAAGGACTGGGAGCAGAGCAGCTGCACATGTTCAGGTTGTGCAGCTGCTCTTGGAGACTGAGAACATGTGAGAACCTTTAGTTTCTGTTCTACATGCATCACTTTGATGCTTCCATCAACTTAGAGACAAATAAAGAGGATTCAAACCTAAAGATTCACATCAACAAGGGACAAACACCTCTGCTGTGTTACTATGAACTGTTTAGCACCACCACCACCAAAGTCTGGCACTCATATTAGCCTGCCTGTGTGTCTGTTAGCAAAATATCTCATGTACCAGTAAATGTAATTAAACTGTCAGAAAGTAATTGAATGTACACGTACAACAGATTAACTGTAGGAGTTAATCTGATAATTGAGATTAGAAAACACAAACATGGTTACAACTGAGTCCGTTTTACAGATGTTGAGCAAAAACCAGATGTTGTAGTAGCTGAGAGTCATCCCTAACACACACTGAGAGCTAGCAGCTCACAGGAAGTCTTTATTTAAAGAGACTGGCATCAAACAGATGATGTGTGTTTAATATGAAGAAAAGTATTTGTAGATATAAAACTAGTGGTGGTTGTTTGATCAGAAAGGCTGCAGAGCTCTGAGCTGCTGAATCAGCAGAAATGACTTCAAACTTGAATAATAAATAAGTAAATAGCTCCAAAGATGTGTTTACATTTTAGCTGTAACATTTATTTTTAAACACACTTCATTATTTTCTTAAGCTTTTTCAACATCAGCTGATTTCAGCTGAAATGTGCTTTTCTTTGGTTGATGATTTAGAAAAACTTCAAATTAATAATGTATTAAATCAGCTTTTACTTTTAATTGTCAAATTTCTCTATTAAATAATTATATAATAAACACAGTTATAAAGTCTAATTTTTTGGGGGTTTTTTTAAGTGTCACTATTTCAGAAAGTTTCCTCCTGAGCAATGACACAATGTTCAGGTGAAATATAGGAATATTAAAAATGCAGTAATTTCAGCTGTTGATGCTTTAAACACAGTTTTTAACAGATGTAAACAGCATTTTCACAATTATTGGTTCCACGGCTCACATGGTGCAGAGACAACTCAGTGACCTTTGAGTCTCTTAAAATATATTTTACTTCCATTACTGTATGTTCACATGACAGAATGTTATTGTTGTAAAAGAGTCAGTGAGGTTGATACTGAGGGTTTGTCTCCCTCTGGTGGTGAATTTATGAACTGCATGACGTCATGAAATTGTCTGAGACCTTGGTTTACAATTCTGACATTTAATTCTTAAACTCAACTCTGTCTGTTAGCAAAATATCTCATAAACCAATGAAAATGTTTTAATGAAACTTTCCAGAGATAATCAGTGGATGTACGTCTACAACTGATTTAAGTTTTGGAGCTGACCTAGTTCTTGATGGTTGAACAGAAAACTCATGTTAGAAACACAGAAATGTCTATAATTCAGTAAGTTTCACAGATATTTTGCTAACATTTGACAGAGATAGAGCCAAGATTATTTCATAAAATATACTCCAAGTGCCACTCAATAAACAAAATCTTTACTTATAACTTTATCAATAATTGTTGCAGTCAAATGTCTCAAAAACCACTGGACAGAGTTTAAGGAAACTTCCAGAAAGTAATCACTGTGGGAACATTTAGAACTGATTTGACTTTGGAGTCAGTCCAATTCAAGATGGCCACCACAGTTAAATAACAACAGACGACACATAAATGTCTCTAACTCAGTCAGTGTTACAGATGTTGAGTCTAACTCTGAGGTGGTAGTAGCTGAGAGTTATTTACAAAACATACTCTGAGCGTGACGTCTCATGATGTTGTTATAAAATTCCTCAGAAATAATGAGTCAGGAGTCCAGGATGGAAGTTTGACTAAATGTATTGAAGCAGCTTGAAGGAGAGACATGTTGCTCTTCATCCAACATGAAGCAAACAGCTGAAAATGGAGCACAGGGCCGTCCTTCCAGCAACACGTCTCCAACATGAACACACACAAACTATTGTTTGTCCATTCACAGCTGGAGCAGCTGGAGAGGGATTTCCAGCTGCACACGCTCTCATTCTTGTTTCTGTGTGTCCAGCTGAAAAGTACAAATGGTTCAATGTGAAGGAAAGTAAAGAGACGAAATCCTGAGACTTGGTCCAAAGTTGGACACAGTCCAAAGACACTGACGTCTAATCTGTTTCTATCAGAAGTAAAGAGCAAGAAAACTTCAAGGAATTCACCAAAATATGACCTCATGTGATGAAGTGATGTTACACCTGATCTGTTCATACTTGAACATTTATTCTGGATTACTGTCAGCTACTACCACACCAACTGTTAGTTAAATATCTAAACATTTCACTGAGGGACACTTATTTTCCTGTGGTCTAAACTCTATTAGCTGCAGAGGTGGGTAGGAACGAGTTACATTTACTTAAGTAGCTTTTTGAGAAAATTGTACTTGTGAGAGTAGTTTAAATGTGAAAGACTTATCAGAGAGTCAGAGAGTCTTTATTGTCATTTGCACCGCATGTGGTACATGTGATGAAAACGAGATTATGTACACGGGGTCCCAGTTACATCCAACAACAAATGCAAGAGAAAAACAGTAATAACATCTAGAATTAACTAAGAAAAACATCAACTAGTAATACACTAAGCCTAATATAGTGGAAATAAACAGCAGCACGAACATGAGTCTGTATGAGCAGATGGTCACAGATGAACACAGCAACAAGAAAACAGATCAGCATCAGCATGATGTGATATTTTGCAGTGTTTATTTTATTTATTTATTCATGAGTCTAACAGCCTCAGGGTAGAAGCTGTTCCTCAGTCTAGTGGTTCTACATTTGATGCTCCTCAACCTCCGTCCTGAGGGGAGTGGGGCAAAGAGTGAGTGTGCTGGGTGAGTGAGGTCTTTCATGATGCAGGTGGCTCTTTTCCTGCATCTGGAGGTGTAAATGTCTGTGATGGTGGGGAGACTGACTCCAACAGACTTCTGTGCAGCCTTCACCACTCTCTGTAGAGCTTTCCTCTCTTCAACTGTGCAGCCTCCATGCCACACGTTGATGCTGGAGCACAGGACGCTCTCCACTGCACACCTGTAGAACGAGGTGAGAACTGGGCTGCTCAGACCAGCACGTCTCAGCCGTCTGAGGAAGTAGAGTCTCTGATGACCTTTCTTGATCAGGCTGGTGGTGTTGTTGCTCCAGCTGAGGTTATCATTCATGTGTACACCCAAGTATTTGTAGCTGGAGACCACTTCCACTGCAGACCCACCTATTTTCAGTGGGGCATGGGTGTGTTTGTTCCTTCTGAAGTCCACAATCATCTCCTTTGTCTTCTTCACATTCATGTGAAGATTATTCTCTTTGCACCAGCTCTCCAGGTGTTCCACCTCCTGTCTGTAGCTGGACTCATCATTGTTTGTGATGCATCCCACCACCGCTGTATCATCTGCAAACTTAACAATATGACAGCCTGGAAGTGTGGCTGTACAATCATATGTGAGCAGAGTGAACAGAAGGGGGCTCAGCACACATCCTTGAGGAGAGCCAGTGCTGAGGGTTATGGTGGAGGAGGAGAAGTTGTGGATCTTCACGGACTGTGGTCTGTTTGTTAAGAAGTCTAGTACCCAGTTACAAATGGAGGGGCTTAGTCCAAGTGTAGATAGTTTGTCTATCAGAGTTTGGGGGATCATGGTGTTGAAGGCAGATGTGAAGTCCACAAAGAGCAGACGCACGTATGAGTCCTTCTGATCCAGGTGGGTGAGAGCAGTGTGGACCACAGAGGAGATGGCGTCCTCTGTTGATCGGTTCTCACGGTATGCGTATTGATGAGGGTCCTCGTTGATGTTGACGGTTGCCTTGATGTGGGACATGACCAGTTTCTCAAAACATTTAGCGACTATCGGGGTGAGGGCCACCGGTCTATAGTCATTCAGACCAGTCACTGTGGAGCTCTTTGGGACTGGGATGATGGTCGCGGTCTTCAGGCAGGTGGGAACTGACTCCAGTGCAAGTGAGGTGGTGAAGATGTCAGCCAGCACCTCACAGAGCTGGTCCGCACATTCCTTCAGAACTTTCCCTGGGATGTTGTCTGGTCCGGTTGCTTTATGAGGATTAATCTTTCTGAGACTGCCTCTCACTTCTGCTGCGGTCACCCTGAGATGCTCTTCATCTGGTGATGAGGTGAGTCTGGTGCTAGCTGGTCTGTTTGGATCATCAAAACGTGCATAAAACTTATTGAGGGCATCAGGCAGAGATGGGTCCCTGGGGCATTGTTTGTTCTTGCCTTTGTAATCTGTTATGCATTTAATACCCTTCCACATGCTCCGTGGGTCTTGTGAGGTGAACTGTCCCTCGATCCTCTGTGCATACATGGCCTTGGCCTTCTTAATACCATACCATACCATACCATTTTATTTATAAAGCACTTTAAACAGGAACAAGTCCACACCAAAGTGCTGGACAAACAAACACGCAACAGGCAACACAGACAATGAAGTACAACACGAAAAACATAAAAACATTGCAGATCATAAATCAAACGATCCAATACAAATCAGCTGGCATTGAAAGCGATGGAGTAGTAGTGAGTTTTTAACCGGGATTTGAAAACCGAGAGGGAGGGGGCCTGTTTGATGAGCAGCGGTAACTCGTTCCAGAGTCTTGGGCCTGCTACAGAGAACGCCCTGTCACCCCTGCGCTTAAGGCGAGTTTCTGGAACTATTAAGAGTACCTGATCCTCTGACCTCAAAGCACGTGGAGGGACATATGGGTGTATCAGATCCGAGAGATAGGCGGGGGCGAGACTGTTCAGCGATTTGTAGACATACATGAGAATTTTGAATTGGATTCGAAGATGAACCGGTAGCCAGTGAAGGGAGGCCAAGACTGGTGTAATGTGCTCTCTTTTGCGTGTGCTGGTTAAAAATCGGGCAGCTGCGTTCTGAACCAGTTGTAATCGTGCAATGGTGGCTTGACTGACGCCAAACAGAAGTGAATTGCAGTAATCAAGCCTAGATGTAATGAATGCGTGAATCACTGTCTCCAGGTGCTTTTTGGATAATATGGGCTTCAGCTTAGACAGACGCCTCAGCTGGAAAAAACAGGATTTGACGATCATGTTTACATGACTGTTGAGTTTCATGGAAGGATCCATTATCACTCCCAGATTTTTGACTTTTTGTTTTTCGGACAGGGGTAGAGCAGACAGGTCAATGCAGTGGTTTGAGGTTGTGTCATTGGGAAGGAACAATATGGCTTCAGACTTCTTATCATTGAAGCTTAAGAAATTTAAAGCCATCCAGTCCCTGATGTCAGCCAGGCAGTCGAGCAGAGGTTGAATAGAGCCTGTACCATTTTGTCTTAGGGGGAAGTAGATTTGACAGTCATCAGCGTAGAAGTGGAAAGGTATATTGTGTTTCCGGAAAATAGCACCGAGTGGCAGCAGGTATAAGGAGAACAAGAGAGGACCCAGGATGGACCCCTGCGGAACCCCCCATTTAAGAGCCGCCACTGCAGAAGTAAAATCATTGATGGACACACAAAAAGACCTGTCAGAGAGGTAGGATCTGAACCAGTTTAGGGCTGATCCTGAGATGCCCACCCACTGCTCCAACCTAGCAATGAGGATCTCATGGTCGATGGTGTCAAAAGCGGATGTGAGGTCCAATAGGACAAGCAGCACAGAGTCACCAGTATCTGTGGATAGAAAGATGTCGTTAAAAACCTTCAGTAGGGCAGTCTCAGTGCTGTGGAGGGATTTGAAGCCAGACTGGAATAGCTCGGGGATAGCGTGATCCTCCAGGAAGCACTTTAGTTGGGACTCAACTATTTTCTCTAGAAGTTTAGAAACAAATGGGAGTCTGGAGACAGGCCTGAAATTGGATAATACTGACGGGTCGAGGTTTGGTTTTTTCAGGAGGGGTTGAACAGCAGCATGTTTTAATGATTTTGGCACCACACCCGAGGATAGACTGCTATTTACAATCGAGAGAATGGAGGGACCTAGAGTGTGAAAAACCTCCTTTAGAAGCCGAGGGGGGACCACATCGAAGGGGGAGCCAGATGGTTTCAGGTTGCACATGACCTGCTCTAGAGAGGACAGAGAGACTGGTTCAAAATGTCAAACACAGCAACAGATTGAGGTGGGATGGATGGATCGTGAGATGGAGGAGAAATGAGAGCCCTGGTGGTTGCGATTTTATCTAAAAAGAAATGTTGGAAGTTCTCGCACAGCTCAGTCGAGGCTTCCATGGGTGATTGTTCAGTGAGGTGGAGAACAGAGTTTAGGGTGGAGAACAGAACTCGAGGGTTACGAGAGTTTGCAGCAATGATATCAGAGAAGTATTGTGATTTAGCAGTTTTCACTGCTTTCTGATATCGGCGCCAGCTCTCTTTTACCATCTCAAAAGAGACCTGCAGACTGTCTTTTTTCCACTTCCTCTCCACCTTTCGGCATTGCTGCCTGGCCGCTCTGGTCGTGTCATTCAGCCACGGTTCGGCCCTGAGTTTTGGTCTTCTCAGTTTAATAGGCGCCACTTGATCCAAAGCCTTTAAACAAACAGAGTCAAACTGGTTTGTCAGCTCCTCAGTGCTGGAGAGGAACCCCGGGGGCTGAATTAACATGTCATTGTTGTAAACCTCAGTGAAACGTGCGGCAGTTAAATGGTTAACATTCCTGCCTTTACGTGCAGGAATGCATGTTTTAGGGGTTACATGGGGGATGGTAAACTGAAAATTCACTGGCCTATGATCTGAGAATACATTGTCTCCTATTTCAAGGTTTGAAACGGTCACATCACATGTTAAAACAAGGTCCAACAAATGTCCACGCTGCTGTGTGGAAGAGTTCACGTGTTGAGTTAAATTAAATGAGTCCAATAAATCTAGAAAGTCCTTAACCATGGGCTTCTCAGGACAACACACGTGCAAGTTGAAGTCGCCTGAAATGACGACCCGAGAATATTTAGCTGTAATTTCAGCCAAGAAATCAGAAAACTCGCTTAATGCCATCCTTCAGTTCTTTCCTGCTCTTTCTCAGCTCTCCTTTGTCTCCTGACTTGAATGCAGTGTCCCTGGCTGCTAGCAAGGCGTGAACTTCTTTATTTAACCAGGGTTTCCGGTTCGGGTAGGATTTCACATATTTTTTTATGGATACATTTTCAGAGCATGTACTGATGTAGCCCAGGACTGAGGAAGCGTACAGTTCCATGTCCACTGAACTTCCATCAGTAGCTGCTTCTCTGAAAACAGACCAGTTTGTCTTCTCAAAACAGTCTCTCAACATGGGGGAACTATCTTGAGGCCAGATTCTTATCTCTCTTTGTTCCGGCTTGGAGCGCCTGAGTGGGGGGAGTTGTCTTGGTGCCAGGATCAGAGACTCGTGATCGGAAGCTCCGAGCGGTGGGCGTGTCTTCGCCGTGTACGCCCCCTTTACATTAGTGAAGACTTGGTCGAGCGTTTTATCTCCTCTCGTAGCTGTGAAGACGTTCTTATTGAAGGCTGGGAGGGACACTTGAAGATCTACGTGATTGACGTCTCCGCAAACAATGAAAAGCCCCTCAGGATATTTACACTGCAGCGAGGTGAGTAAGTCATGAATTTCTCCCTGGGCGTCATTAGCATTAGCATCGGGTGCTATGTAAATAGCTGTTATTAAAATCACAGCATGGTCGCGAGGAAGGTAATGCGGCCTACATCTTATTGTGATCAACTCGACGGCAGCTGAACAAAGCCTTTTTATCACGGAACAGTTCGTGCACCAATCTTTGTGTACGTAAATACAAACACCGCCACCTCGTGTTTTCCCCGTAGTCTCGGTGCACCGGTCCGTTCTGAAAAAGAGCCTATTATCCAGCTCGTAAACAGAGTCTGGAGTGTCCTCCGAAATCCATGTTTCTGTCAGGCAGAGCACGGAGCATCTTCTCATCTCCTCCGACGTGGTCACTCTCAAACGAAGTAGATCCATTTTGTTGTCCAGCGAGCGGACGTTAGACAGAAAAAGAGCCGGCATCGGGGGTTTACCGGTTTTAGCGTCTGCCCGCATTCTCGTCATAATTCCTGCACGGCAACCTCTCTTCTTTCCACGAGAGCACCGCTTCCTTTTCTTTCCCCTGGAGCGCATCTGCTTCCAGAAGGACGTTCTTAGCAGCTCCAATCTTCCGAGCTCTGATTTGAGTTCGTTGCTGATTTCAGCTGTGCCCTGTGGTAAATCCGCTCCGATTCTTTTACTTTTACTTGAGTAAATTTTAGGGGAGAAAACCGCAACTTTTACTCAGTTACTATGGGCTTTCTGCTGATCGCTACAGTTACTTTTGTTTCAAGTATGTAAAAACATTGCAGCAAAATTATTGCGTAACTTATTGTCACCTGACATGTAACCAATCAAGTGAAGCCAACCAGTCACGTGACCACAACAAACTCTCCGCGCGGGCCATGTTGAGTGACGTCGGAGATTCTGGTAAACAGTTAGTGCTGTTTATAGGATGTCAAAATGTAAGAAAATGAGTTCCAACATTTACTGGTAGAAACAAAGTTTTGCAGAAAGTCAAGTTTATTATTATTTAGCAGAATTATTTGGGCTACAGTTGCCTTTGTGTTTGTTTTTTTATTTACAACAATGTAAAAGATAAGTGGTTTATTTCTAAATCCTTTTGGCTGGTATTGCCTTTGTGTTTTTATTTATAACAATGTATGTTCAGTCTCATTAAAAGTTATGTTTCCTTGTAAATCCATTTGCATGTTATAATTTAATGACACGAGATGGTACTCCGCAGTTACTCACTACTTGAGTAGGTTATAATCAAAGTACTTTATTACTTTTACTCAAGTAAATTTTTGGATGCCTACTCACTACTTTTACTTGAGTAATATTTGGTTCAAGTAACAATACTTTTACTTGAGTAAAAATTTTGAATACTCTACCCACCTCTGATTAGCTGTCAGCTACTACCACACCAATTGTTAGTTAAATATCTAAACATTTCACTGAGGGACACTTATTTTCCTGTGGTCTAATCTCTATTAGCTGTGGCGGCCATCTTGATTTGGTTTAACTCTGCTTAATTTGTTGCTGGAACAGGATCCGGAAACTCTTATTTTGACAGGGTGTGTTCTGCTGTTTGTTTGGATCTGGTCAGAGAGAGAGTTGTGACACTCTTTGTACTCACCGACAAGCGGTCACGTGGTTCCCGCAGCTTTCAATCGTTCCAAACAGCCCATCGCTGTAAGTCAGTTTGAGCAGCTACTGGCTCAACAGAACACAAAAATCGACTTTTTTTACTTTGGCCGGGGTCTTTCAGTAATTATTGAGCAGCAGCAAACTGATTACTTAACTGATTATTGCTTATTTCACTGACTATGTGTTTTATTAAAGCATTTTTAGACGTGGCAGATGCATTTATCATTACAGTGAAACGAAACTGTAAACTCATTTGTTAGAAAATAAATGTCTATGCAATACAATGATCAATATAGCCATGTCAGTGTTTTATGTTACACACGTTGAAAAAAATCTAACACCTATTATGAAGCTATTTCTGATGTTCTCTTCGTGAGAATGTTCCACCTTGCCCTTAATGCTAGCAGTTCAGCTCTGCTGAAGCTTACCTTAAATCATCGGGGATGAAGTCTTCATTTCTGCACATTATATAATTGTTCTTTTTTTATAGCAACCAAGTACCTGGATAACAGAGTTTATTGTGCTTTTAGCCTGACTACTATTGTAATTCTCTGATTAAAATGTTAATTTAATAAACTGTTTCTGGTTAAAATTATAACAGATGACAAAATAATACCGCAGGGGTCCATCCTCGGCCCCCTTCTCATTATACCTGCTGCCACTAGGTGCTATTTTCCGCAAACACAAAATAGCCTTTCATTTTTACGCCGATGATTGTCAAATTTACTTTCCCCTGAGTGTAGTATCAGGCTGTTGGTAGGAACCTTTGTGTTGTATTGTGTTGCGGGTCGGACCGTAATAAAGGTTACCTGTTAAGACGGAGTCGTGTCACGCATGCTTCTGTGTAGCCTCAAGGGTTTATTAAATATACACATATCGGAGAACAGAACATGGTGTCAGAAGTATAAAAGTATAAAATACTAAGTGAAGAGAGAGAATTAAAAACGACGTCATCATGAGCCAGTTTCAAGTCGCCCTGCCAGAAAAGTTCACGTTCAGAACTGAAGACTGGACGAAGTTTCGAGAGGTTTCGTATCGCGTCTGGTTTGGAGACACAAGCGGATGAAAACCAAGTAAACACGCTTATCTACACCATGGGGGACGAGGCAGAAGATATACTGGTTTCCCTGCATCTAACTCCAGAAGAAGCGAGTGAGTACGAGACTGTTAAAGGACGGCTGGACGCTCACTTCGTAGCCCGCAGGAATGTTATATTTGAACGGGCGAAATTCAATCAGCGCCAACAGGAGACGGGTGAGTCCATCGACGGCTTTCACACCGCGCTGCACTGTTTGGCTGAATACTGTGGATACGGGACTTTGCATGATGAGATGGTGCGTGACAGATTCGTCGTGGGTTTGAGAGATAAAAGACTATCAGAACAGCTACAAATGGACGCTGAACTGACGCTCGAGAAGGCGTTAAACAGAGCCCGTCAGAGCGAGCTAGTAAAAAAGCAACAGGAAATGCTTCATGCTAACTTCAAGCCGGACATTGTGGGGGCGCAGTTGGACCGCGTTCACGTGAGCGGGAGCGCGCGCTACAGACAACCGAAGGCCGCGTTCAAACCTTTTGTCACAAAAACAACACAGGATAAAAAGGTCCAGTGCAGAAGATGTGGTGACATGAAAGGACACAGTATGCAGCAATGCCCTGCTAGAGAAGCAGCCTGCAATTATTGTGGAAAGAAGGGACATTTTGCAAAAGTCTGCAGAAATAAAAAAATATGTGAAGTAAATGCTGGATTTGAAACAGAAAGCACAAATATAGACAAAGATGTTGCTTTCCTGGGATCACTTTCTACAGAAGCTAATGAAAATCCATGGATGATGTCCTCAACTGGGGGACGACACAGCAGGAGCACGATGAAAGACTGAGGAAGACACTGTTTCGACTCCAGGAGGCGAATGTAACACTAAATGACAAATGTGAGTTTTCTAAACGCAGAATAAAGTTCTTGGGACAAGTCATCGATGCATCAGGGGTCAGTCCAGACCCGGATAAAGTCAGCGCTGTCAGAGCCATGGAGGAGCCCAGAAACATAAGTGAGGTGAGACGCTTTCTGGGTATGGTGAACCATCTTGGGAAGTTCCTTCCCCACCTAGCAGAAAAAACCAGACCCTTGAGAGATCTTCTGAAGACGTCAAACATGTGGTCGTGGGGTTCACCGCAGCAACAAGCTTTCGACGCTATTAAAACTGATCTGACAACACCACCAGGACTGGCGTTGTACGACCCGAGTGCAGAGACACGTGTGTCAGCGGATGCATCATCGTATGGACTCGGTGCAGTTTTACTTCAGAAAAACACTGATACAGAGTGGAAGCCGGTGGCATATGCATCACGGTCTCTCAGCGACACGGAGCAGAGGTATGCTCAGATTGAGAAAGAGGCTCTCGCTTCAACATGGGCCTGTGAGAGGTTCGCAGAGTTTCTGATCGGGAAGAGTTTCCACATCGAAACTGACCATAAACCATTAGTCCCGTTGCTGGGGTCGAAGGGTCTAAACGATCTTCCTCCTCGCATACAGCGACTACGAATGCGACTAATGAGATATTCTTACAGTATTTCCCATGTGGCTGGCAAAAATATTGCTACAGCTGACGTTTTGTCCAGAGCTCCAATCTCCAGCGAGTCAGGAGGTCTGCAAGAAGAGGAGGTCAACTTGTATGTTGACTCAGTCGTTGCATCTTTACCTGCCACGGAACCACGACTGAGAGAAATCCAAAAACATCAGGACGACGACAGCATACTCAAACAGCTGAAAAAGTTCTGTGTAGAAGGATGGCCAGATAAATACTCTACTGAGAAAAGTGTTCAGCCTTATCTGCCATTCTCAGGTGAACTTACTGTTCAAAATGGTCTGCTTCTTTATGGTAGCAGAATAGTGATTCCAGCTTCTCTCAGAAAGGACATTCTTTTGAAACTACATGAGGGTCACTTGGGAATAACTAAATGCAGAGAAAGAGCCAAACATTCAGTGTGGTGGCCGGGTCTCAGCAGCGAGCTGATTAAGCTGTTGGAGACCTGCGACACATGCTGTCGGGAGAGAACAAAACACAAAGAGCCACTACTGCCCACTGAATTCCCACAAAGACCATGGGCCATGGTGGGAGCTGATCTTTTCCAGTTTAAGGAAAAACAATATTTGATTGTTGTGGATTATTTCTCCAGATTTTTTGAAGTTGCAAAACTTACCTCCACAACATCTGAAGGAGTGATCGAACACTGTAAGTCCATCTTTGCACGGCATGGCATACCAGAATGTCTCCGATCTGATAACGGGCCACAGTTTGCTTCAGATTCCTTCAGAAGATTTGCACAAGAATGGGGTTTCAGCCATGAAACCTCCAGCCCAAATTTTCCTCAGAGCAACGGCGAGGCTGAGAGAGCTGTCAGAACCATCAAGACTCTCCTTAAAAAGTCGAAGGATGGTGAGCGTGTGGGAGGTATGGTGTAGGACGTGTTTCTCTGAGCTCCTGCAGATCCTTTAAAATCCGTATAACAAACAGCTTTAACTACGTTAAAATCAGCTGAAGAACTGGAGAGTATATCTTGGGTCATTAATAGCTGGACAATCCGAACAAAATTATCCTGAATGGCCGAAAAACTGCAAAAATATAGATACGGAAGCGAGGCTGCTGCAAAGCCGCCGGCTAGGACTACGAGACAACGAGCAGCAGCTGACGCGGCCCCACCCTCAAACGCCGGGATTGAAGAACCAAATATGAGTATGGAAGAAATAAAAGAAGATATTTTATCGTCACTAAGAGGAGAAATTGCTCAAGTGATAAGAGACGAACTTAAAGCTGCATTAGCGGAAGATTTTCAAGCTTTAAGATCCGAACTGCAAGCTGTTCGCTCTGAAATTGTTAACAGCTCAAAGACTGTTCAAGCTGAAGTGGATATTATTAAGACAGATGTCCTGGATTTACAGGGAGGCCTGTCAAAGTGGTCAGACGACGTCACTTCGCTTCAGTCTACTGTAACAAGTTTACAGAAAGAAATGTTAACGCTCAAAAATAAATGTGAAGATCTAGAAGGGAGGATGAGAAGATCTAATATTCGGATAGTGGGCATTGAAGAACGCCCAGGCTCCAGCTCTCCTCAAGCTGTAGCTAAAATCATCAAAGAAGTGCTACAGTTGGATAAAGAAATAAAGGTGGACAGATCACATCGCACGCTTACCGGGAGTCGCACCGGGAATCGTGAGTCTCCAAGAGTCATCATCGCTAAACTTCATAATGACGGGGACGCAGCGGAGGTCCTGAGGACAGCCAGAGGCAAAGCTCCACTTCTCTACAACGGGAGCCGCGTCTCCTTCTTCCCCGACTACACGGCCAGTGTAGCCAAAGCCAGAGCTGCCTTCACGGAGGTGCGGAGAGCGCTACACGGAATTAAGGAGGTTCGTTATGGTCTACTTTACCCAGCCCGACTTCTGATTACATATCGTAATGAAGAAAAGGAGTTCTTGGATCCCAAAACAGCTATGGAATATGTCCAGAACAATATCATCCAAACAGAGACAGCTGAATAAGGTACGGAGCGCTCAGAGTCAGAGAACACTAAAAAAAAAGAACACTCTAAAAAATATCTCGTTGGTTTTACTAACTCTTATACAGCTCCTTCTTATATACTCTGGCGTATGAGCAAATATGCTGTTTTATTTTGTTTCCCCGTTTCTTTTTTGTTCTTTGATTTGCAGGAGCTTGTGCAGAATATATTAATACTGTGATTTGAGTTTATTTTCCTCGCATATCTAAGCGCACGTATTGCACACTAATATTCAATCTTTGTTGTGCACTTTTGCGGCTTACTTTAGCTGCTGCGGACTACGTCCCAAATAATTAAGCATAGCTTTTACTTGGTTTGGTTTTGTTTAGATTTGATCCCTTGGTATCTTGGGGATCTTATGCAATTATTTTGTAAAAAACTATTCCTTTCTTTCCATTATTATTATTTTGTATTATTATTTGTTAATGGCTATATTTTTGAGACTAGAAGTGTTGGTTATAGTAGTTTAAATTTTGTTTTTCCCTTCTACGGTCAAATCTGTGCTCACTCTGTGCCCATTAGACTTCACACAGATAAGACGGTAATATGCATGAAGTTGTTGTTACCAGTCATGATAATTTTTGAGATGATTAAATATAGTTTAAATAGAGAGAATGGGTGACCCACTTAAAATTGTAACTTATAATGTAAGAGGGCTCCATAATGTTGTCAAAAGAAAGAAAATATTGAACCAATTAAAACAAATTAATTGTCACATAGCTTTCTTGCAAGAAACCCATCTATCTGATACAGAGCATGAAAAATTGAAAAAATCTTGGGCAGATAAGGCTTTTTACTCATCCCACCGATCGGGGAAAAAAAAGGGTGTTGTCATACTTTTGCATCGGCAGATTAATTTCACACTAACGCGGCTACATAGAGATACAGAGGGAAGATACGTATTGGTTAATGGTATAATTGATGGTAGAGAAGTTTCGTTTGTTAATGCTTATGCACCCAATACGGATGCACCTGATTTCATAAAGTCATTATTTAAGGTAATTATACAGTACAGCACTGGGCTGTTGTTACTGGGGGGGGACTTCAATTGTACCATGTCACAAATACTGGACAGGATGCCTACACCAAAAACCCCACTCTCTAGGATGAGCAGGATGCTTAAACATCAGATTATAGAGGCAGGAATTGTAGATGTATGGAGAAGTAGGTTTCCCAGAACTAAAGACTTCACTTTCTACTCTAGTAGGCATGCTTCCTACTCCAGGATCGATTACTTTTTTACCCCAAAATTAGAAATGAATAGAATAGTAGAGATAGAAATATTACCTATTACTATCTCTGATCATGCACCCGTCTTATTAAAATGGGATATAGGACATAGGCTAACATCTAAACAATGGAGGCTTAATACGTCACTGCTTAATGACAATACATTTGTTGCATTTATTGCAGATGAGCTCAAGATCTACCTAGAAACTAATATATCTACAGAAATAACACCTCTGATAATATGGGACTGCGCCAAAGCATTTCTGCGAGGCCGCATAATTTCCTTCACGTCTGCAAGGAAAAAACAGAAGAATGCTAAACGAAAAGATTTGGAGGACAAAATCAAAGATTTAGAGGGTAAACATAAAAGACAGGCCTCAGCTAAAATAATGAAGGAATTAAATGCAGCCCGCAGACAATTAAATAGCCTATTATCAGATAAAGTAGAGGGCAACTTGAGGTTCACTAACCAAAAATATTATGAATATGGTGAAAAAGCTAGTAGGTTATTGGCATTTAGATTGAGGAAACAACAGTCCTCCAACTTGGTTCATAAAATAAAATTCCAAGAGAATATGGAGACCAAAACCGACAAAATTGCAGAGGCCTTTGCAAAATTCTATAAATCATTATATACCAATTTTGATACATGTAATAATGACCAAGAGATTATAGATTTTTTAAATAATATAAAACTGAATCACTTAACGGATGAAGCAGCTTTGAAATTAGATCAGCCGATTGAGGAGTGGGAGATCAAGCAGGTAATTAAATCACTTAAGAACAACAAAAGTCCAGGACCAGATGGATTTCCCAACGATTTCTATAAAACATTTATAGATCTCGTGGCTCCCTTGCTGTTAAAAGCATACCATTATGCTCTAAAATCCAAAACCTTGGCACCATCCTGGACAGATGCTACTATTGTTGTAATCCTCAAAGAGGGCAAGGATCCTACAGACTTACAATCCTATAGACCTATATCACTGCTGAACACAGACCTACGTATACTTACAGCAATTCTTGCAAGAAGACTTAACAAATTTATCACACAAATTATACATCCTGATCAGACAGGATTTATTGCAGGCAGATACTATACTGATAATCTAAGACGTTTATTAAATTTAATAACTATACAAAAAGAAAGGAAGGAGGATTCAGTAATTATATCGTTAGATGCTCAAAAGGCGTTTGACAGAGTGTCATGGAAATTTCTAATTCATAGTTTGAAAAGCTTTGGATTCGGACCACATTTTGTTGATTGGGTGCAAACACTTTACTCTTCTCCACAGGCAGCAGTCAAAGTTAATGGCTTTAGGTCCGATAGATTCCCACTAGAACGGGGGTGTAGACAGGGCTGCTCGCTTTCTCCTCTTCTGTTTGCCATTAGTATTGAACCGTTAGCCCAAATCATTAGAGATGATTTTAATATTAAAGGGATAGAAATCAACAAAGATCTACACAAGATATCATTATATGCCGATGATGTATTACTGTACCTTACGGAACCCACATCAACAATTCCTTACCTAAAAGAGATCATCTATAAATATGGATTTTACTCAGGCTACAAAATTAATGTAGAAAAAACGGAAGCTATGGATGTAAATGGCACAATTTCAGAGGCTACAAAATTACAGTGTGGATTCAAATGGGCCAAGAACGGTATTAAATATCTGGGTATTCATATACCTCCTTCTCTAGATGACCTTTATGAGGTAAATTATAGCAAACTACTTCGAGCTATTAAAAATGATTTGGAGCGGTGGGATACACTTCCTATCTCTATGTTGGGCCGAGTTGAAAGTATACACATGAACGTTTTACCAAGACTACTCTATTTATTCCAGATGCTACCGGTGGAGATCCCCAAATCTACCTTTGACACCTTAGATAAAATGATAACTGGATTTATATGGCAAAAAAAGCGCCCAAGGATCAGATTAAAAACCCTACAGTTACCTAAATCTAAGGGGGGTCTCAAAATTCCTAACTTAAAATATTATTATTGGGCTGCACAACTTAAACCCTTAATAGTTTGGCTACAGAATAGTACAGGTTCTCGATGGATGGAAATAGAGGAAAGTATGTGCTCAGTACCACTGCAAGCACTACCTTTCTTAGATGCACCTGCAAAGAAAATTTCAATCTGGACTAACAACACTCTCAAAATCTGGAATAAAATACAATCAGGGTTTAAGTTATTAAAACAGATATCACTTCTATCAAATATAGGATTTATGAAGACGTTTACTCCAAATAATTTAGATTCTGGGTTTAAAAATTGGTCTAATTATGGACTAACATATATCCACCAATTAATTAGAGAGGGAAATTTTAAAACTTTTGAGCAGTTGAAGAGTGAATTTGGTCTCCCTAAGACGGACTTCTATAGATATTTACAACTTAGAACCTTTGTGATGTCACACAATAACTGGATCAATCTTCATGAACCTACACTCATAGAAAATTTCCTAGTGGATATACAAAAGGGAAAGGTAAATAAAAATAAAATAATTAGTAAAATATATGAAGTGTTTCTATCTATGAGTATGTCTGACACCACAAATATTAAGCAGAAATGGGAGACGGAGTTGCAGGAACAAATAAGGGGAGATACTTGGGAAGAAATATGCACTGAAGCACATCTAGCCACAAATTCTAATACATGGAGAGAATTCAAATGGAAAGTAATAATCCGCTTTTTTAGAACACCAGCAATAACAAGTAAAATGGCCCTAACAAATCCCAGCTCTTGCTGGAGAAATTGTGGGATGTTGAACGCAAATCATACACATATCTTTTGGTCTTGTCCTAAGCTAAATTTATTCTGGGAGCAGATTTTTGAAGCCCTCAAGGTAATCTTTAGGAAAAGTATTCCAAAATCTCCCATAGTGGCAATATTGGGAGAAATACCTGATGGAATACACAGGAAGGGTGAAAAATATCTCTTAAATATTTTGCTCACAGCAGCTTTGAAATGTATAACTATTAGATGGATGAAATTAGAGCCTCCTACATATAACATATGGATACAAAAAATCTGGGACATTTATTTGATGGAAGAAATCACATACTCACTAAGGCTTCAAAAACCAATTTTTAATATAAGATGGAGCCCTGTTTTACCATTACTGATTCAGTGACACAATTATAGGATCGCCTTCTTGTCTTTAGTGGTTTATGCTGTGATTTTTAGGACCTATCTGAAGTGTTATCATGCTTGGGAATGTGTGGAAGGCTTTACGTCGGAGGGGATTTTTTTTCTTTTTTTTCTTTTCGGGTTATTTCTTTTTCTTTCTTTTTTTTATTTTTTTTATTTTTATTATATAATTATTTTTCATTGTTTTTTCTTATTTATTATGTTCATTCCGTTGATAGTACTAATCATTGCTAGAATATAGCTTGTCTCATTTCTATTCATCAAGTTATAATGTAAAAGATTTAAGCAAGTAGAGACAGAAAAAAGTCATTGTTGTTAACTGTGTTGTTAAAAAATAAATAAAGATAAAGTTCAAAAAAAAAAAAAGTTGAAGGATCCGTATCTCGCTCTCATGGCCTACCGTTCCGCTCCGTTGGCAAATGGATTCAGTCCGACTGAGCTTCTCATGGGAAGGAGGATAAGGACAACTGTTCCTGTTACTCAGTCGCAACTAACACCAAAGAATGTTGATATGGAAAAACTGAGGACTGCTGAGGACAATTATAGACAGAAACAAAGACAAAACTACAACCGGAGGCACCGGGCTCACAACATGTCAACTCTACATCCAGGTGAGGAGGTGTGGGTGACAGATCTGCAAACAAGAGGAAGAGTAGTGTCTGGAGCAGGTCCACCTCGATCCTACATTGTCGAGACACCCAGAGGCTTGCTGAGAAGGAATAACTACCACCTTTCACACACTCCTAGAGCAACTGAAACTTCTGCTGTTCCACATGAGACAGTACATGAAGAAAACATTGACAATTACACACACACACCTGATCCAGATGAAGACCAGCAGGAGGCTAGCCATCAGACTCCACCACCTGAGAGTCGAGTTTCACTGAGAAATAGGAGACCTCCAGCTTATCTGGATGATTATATTTGTTCATAGGAACTGAGTGAGTTTCCTGCATGGGGCAGAATAATCCCCACACTCAGTTAGAGGATTTGGGTAGTCCACCCCTCCCTCTTAGTTAAAGTTAAATGTTACAGAGATTACTGTTCTGAGATTTATATACATCTGGGTTCTTAGGCTGAACTGTGACTGTAAAGAGATTTGAGTTTGTGCACTGTTGACAACAAATCCTATTCAGAAAGGGGGATGTAGTATCAGGCTGTTGGTAGGAACCTTTGTGTTGTATTGTGTTGCGGGTCGGACCGTAATAAAGGTTACCTGTTAAGACGGAGTCGTGTCATGCATGCTTCTGTGTAGCCTCAAGGGTTTATTAAATATACACATATCGGAGAACAGAACATGTTCCATAGTCTTCACTGCTGTGTTTCAAGCCAACCTCCTGTTGGAATCTCAGAAGTACAGGTAGTCCCCGATTTACGAGCGAGTTCCGTTACAAGGAGGCGCTCGTAAAGCGAAAATTCGTAAATAGGAACGGCCGCACGCGGCTCTCGTTAAACCGGAACCTCGCTCGCAAATCGGAACAAACCACGTGGCTCTCGTAAAGCCGGAACATCGCTCGCAAGTTGCCACAAAACACGTGGCTCTCGTAAAACCGGAACATCGCTCGCAAATTGGAACAAACCACGCGGCTCTCGTAAAACCGGAACATCGCTCGCAAAATTGGAACAAACCCACGTGGCTCTCGTTAAACCGGAACCTCGCTCGTAAAACGGAAAAAGGGCGCTAACGAGACGCCAAGCACCCGTTTATCAACATGACACTGAAGAAGCGTACATACTGATCCTTAAACATGCACAACACTTTATTTACAACCAGTTAGCTAGCACATTACACCACACATTCATCTATAAACACATACCTGTACAGTTTTTACTGTACAAACGTGCTTTTCTGCCCAGCACTACTGTACTGTACATACAGTACAGTACTTTCATTGAATACTGTAACCAAGTCACACCCATATGACATCATGTGACACCATGTGTCACATCCATCAGAAACCAGTGAAATGCATCTGGAACAACTCACACCCACCATGAACAAGCCAAATCCATCAGAATCAAGTCACACCCATCATGAACACATGACATCCATCAGCATCATGTTGCAAACAAACATCAGAAACAAGTGACATCTTCCAGAAAGATGTACTGTAGCAAGCATCATGTTTCAAAAAACAACAGTGCCATACTGTAGTGTCCACTCCATGAACTTTAGAAAGGTAGAACCAGCCAGCACAGAAACAGCATAAAAAAAGAAAGTTCCCTTACTTTGATTGAAGTGAAGGTAGTCTCTTTGGTTGTCAAAAGTTGCTGTTCAAACCTGGATCAGATGGGACTGCTTATGCAGCAGTGCAACCATCAATGTGAACATGTGAGTTCAGAGAAGCCGACGTAAGATGTGAGTTCAGTTCAAGTGTTTGGTCCTGATGTGATGGAGGATGCTGGAGGATGCAGGATGATGCAGGAACAAGCAGCATCATTCAGAGGTAAGATGTGAGTTCAGTTCAAGTGTTTGGTCCTGATGTGATGGAGGATGCTGGAGGATGCAGGATGATGCAGGAACAAGCAGCATCATTCAGAGGTAAGATGTGAGTTCAGTTCAAGTGTTTGGTCCTGATGTGATGGAGGATGCTGGAGGATGCAGGATGATGCAAACAAAACACACTAATTATATTTCTAAGCATGAATAGTAATAATAACTAATAATACTAACGTTCCCCGACTATGAAAAAAATAAAAATAAAAGAAGAAAAGAAAGAAAAAAAGCTGGCTAATTATATTTCTAAACATTAAATCCGTGAATGTAAACAAAGCACTCTAATTATGTTTTTAAACACGAATGACTAACTAATAACTAATAATACTAACGTTCTCTGGGTATGAAAGAAAAAGCACACTGATTATTATTTCTACCCATTAAATCCGTGAGTGTAAACAGAGCACTCTGATTATATTTTTAAAACATGAATAATAATAATAATAATAGTAACTAATAATACTGACGTTCCCTGAGTATGAGAAAAAAAAACACACTGATTATTATTTCTACCCATTAAATCCGTGAGTGTAAGCAGAGCACTCTGATTATATTTTTAAACATGAATAATAATAATAATAATAATAATAATAATAATAATAACTAATAATAATAACGTTCCCTGAGTATGAAAGAAAAGGCACACTGATTATTATTTCTACCCATTAAATCCGTGAGTGTAAACAGAGCACTCTGATTATATTTTTAAACATGAATAATAATAATAATAATAATGACTAATAATACTGACATTCCCTGAGTGTAAAACAAAGTACACTAATTATATTTCTCATTTTGCAATCGACTCGATGTACACACTCGCCTCTTCAGGGGACGTGAACACTCGTGTGGTTCCCTCATGCGTGATCTTCAGCCGGGCCGGGTGGAGCAGGCCGAACCGAACCCCCTGGACGCCGCGAAGCTTGCGGCGACACTCAGTGAAGGCGGCCCGCGCGCGAGCCGTTCTGGCAGTGTAGTCGGGGAACACAAAGATATTTGTACCGTTCACTTTGACCTGCTGCTGCTCCTTCGCCTTCGCCAGGATTTTCACACAGTCCGTGTGGTAGTGTAGCTTAGCCACAATTGGACGGGGCCGCTCGCCTGCCTTCGGTTTGGGTACTGGGATGCGGTGAGCGTGATCCAGCAGCGGCTCCTCCTCGAAGCCGAAGGCCTCCTTTAGCATCCGGGAGACCGCAGCCGTTGTAGCCGATGAAGGGTCATCCTCCGGGACACCGATAATCCGGATGTTCTGACGTCGGGACCGGGATTCAAAATCGTCACATTTATCCTCCAGCTGTGCCACCGTCTTCGTGAGGCTCTCGACTTTTTTCTGGAGGCTAACGATGTCATCTGTGCAGGTAGAGACTGACTTCTCCACCTCTGCTACCGTTAGCTTTAGCCCCGTGAAGTTCTCCTGCACTGCAGCTAGCCCCGATGATAGCTCCTTTTTGAAGGCGGACAGCTCG